>APFE031653847.1:0-42511 GCA_000404065.3 Pinus taeda
GGAACACGGGACATGTCCTCTTCCTCTTCTTGTGTCTTTGGACACTGTTCAGTAGATAACCTCACACCTACAGGAATAGGAACCTTCACCGGTTTACTATCCTGCATATTAAACCTCTGCAATATTGTCTCGACATACTTCCTCTGGTTTAACCAGAGCTTCCTCTTTGCCCGATCTCTTTTAATTTCCATGCCCAAAATATAGTTTGCAGCAACGAGATCTTTCATGTCGAATTTGGAGGACAATTGGGTCTTCAAATCCTGGATAATTTCTTTGTCATTTCCAACCAACAACATATCATCCACATACAAGACCAGATAAATAACACGTCCACCAATTAATTTAAAATACACACAATGATCTGCTTTGCTTCTGGTGAAGCCAAGTCCCCGTATAAATGTATCAAATTTCTGATACCACATCCTTGGTGACTGTTTTAACCCATACAGAGACTTCTTTAACTTGCATACTAGTTCTTTCTTACCCTTCACCGTAAAGCCTTTAGGTCGCTTCATGTAGATTTCCTCTTCCAAATCCCCATGAAGAAATGTTGTCTTCACATCCATCTGTTCTACCTCAAAATCAAAAGCAGCAGCAATAGATAAGAGTAATATAATAGAAGTTACCTTGGAAACCGAAGAAAAAATATCACCAAAATCAATTCCCGGCACCTGGGAATAACCTTTTGCTACCAATTGAGCTATGTATTTCTCCACCTTCCCTTCTGCATTTGTCTTCTTCTTGAACACCCATTCACTGCCAATGGGTTTCCATCCAGCCGCAACTCCACCAGATCCCAAGCCTTATTTTTGTGCAAAGATGCCATTTCATCAACCATGGCCTCTTTCCAGAGTTTTCCATCCTCTCAATCCACTGCTTCCTTCACAGTTCTAGGATCATCATCAGTAACAGACAAAGCAAAATTTGAACAGAAAGCAGATGGACTATACCTTTCTGGCTGCCTTCTTTCTCGAGTTGATCTTCTCACAGCCGGAGTTTGTGGCTCTTCATCTTCTGATTCCTCCTCTGCTACAGAGTCTGATTCTTCCTCCTTTAGTTCAAACTCTATCTTCACAGGTTCCTTTGGTTGGACTTCATGTTTAATAACATCTTTCACCTCTCTGAACACCACATCTCGACTGTACACAACCTTCCTTGTTACTGGGTTCCAAAGCTTATAACCCTTTAAACCATCCTTATACCCAATAAAGATGCACTTTTCAGATTTACTATCCAACTTGGTTCGTTTCTCCTTTGGAACATGTACATATGCATCACATCCAAATACCCTCAGATGTGAAAGAGAGGGTTTCTTACCAGTCCATACTTCTGTGATTCTTATCCTCCAACCTGAATGAATGTGACCTGTTACAAAAACATTAGTATCCACGCCTGCTGCCCAGAATTCCTGTCCTAACCCGGCACCACTGAGCATGCTTCTTGCCCTTTCCATCAATGTCTTGTTCATTCTTTCTACGACTCCATTTTGCTGAGGTGTATATGGAGTAGTCTTTTGCCGTGCTATACCACACTTCTTACAAATTTCTTCAAATTCCTTGCTGCAGAATTCTCCACCATTATCTGTCCTCAGCACCTTTATCTTCTTCTCTGTCTGATTTTCCACCAGAGCCTTAAATTCTTTAAACCTGTCAAAGACTTCAGATTCTTCTTAAGGAAATATATCCATGTATTCCTTGAGAAGTCATCTATAAATGATACATAGTACACAGACTTACCCAGTGATGGAACCTTCACAGGTCCAAACACATCACTGTGCACAAGCTCTAATATATGTTTCGTCCTCTTACCACCAGAGGGGAAACTCACCCGATTCTGCTTCCCATATACACAATTTTCACAGAAATCAAAATCCAGAGAGCTATTACTCATACCTTCTACCATACCTTTACCATGAAGTATTCGAAGGCCCTTCTCTCCAATATGTCCAAGCCTTTGATGCCACAACATGGTCTTCTCTCCAGAGACCACTAGATTTTCTGCTCCATTTTCAGGAACCATAGAACTATTGCACCCGTCAACAACAGTGCTACCTTGCAGCTTATACATAGTTCCAATCCAAACTCCCCGCATCAATACCAGTGCTCCTTGAACCATCTTGCAGGTATCATTCTCGAACACTGCCTTTACACCTGCATCATCCAACTTGCTTAAAAAAATCAGATTTCTGGCCAATGCAGGAATATGCAGAACACCCAGAAGGGTTCTAACCCTTCCACCTTGCAACTTCAACTTTACTTTTCCACGACCAATGATTCTAGCCTTCCTATCATCTCCTAAGAAGACATCACCACCATCGTATTTCTCATACTCGCAGAACCATCTCTATGGGGAGTGAAGTGAAAGGATGCACCTAAGTCAATAAACCATGCCTCATGATCTACATGTGTACTTGAAGAAGCCAAGTACACATCCCCACCTTCATCTGAGGTGGTTTTCGCCTCTGCAGAAGGAGCATCTCAGATCCCTTTCCTTTATTAGGAGCTTTAGATTTACAATCCCTTCTGAAGTGCCCTTCCTTACCGCATTTCCAACACCACCTTTGTAGGTTTTCCTGGAGATTTAGATCTCCCTCTAGATTTAGATCTCCCACTCGATGACTTATTTTTGTTTCTGTTCTGGGACCGTCCTCGTACAGACAAGGCATCACCATTCTGGTTGCCCATATTTTTCCGTCTCATCTCCTCCGTCAGCAAGGCTGAGACTATTTCATCAAACTGTAAAGCATTTGCATTGCTACCTATTGCAATAACCAGACTATCCCACGAATCTGGTAGAGAACACAACAGATTGATGCACTTATCTTCATCTGAAATTTTAATATCAACAGATGATAACTAACTTACCACAATATTAAACGCATTTAGATGCTCTGTCACCGAGTCTCCATCTTTCATCCTTAGGTTATACAACTTTTTCCATAGGAATAGTTTATTCACCAAAGACTTAGATTGGTACAAAGTCCCTAACTTGTCCTGCAGAGCCTTCACCATAGCTTCCCCTGATACATTCAATAATACTGAATCTGAGACACACAATTGTATTGTGCTCTTTGCCTTCCGATCCAACTTCTTTCATTCTTCATCGGTCACTCCCGTTGGTTTAGTACCCAGATCTACCGCGATCCACTGATCTTTATCCACCAACAGATCCTCCATCTTGAGTTTCCACAGTTCAAAACCCTGACCATTGAACTTCTCAATCTCTATCTTTCCGCTGCTCGCCATCTTCTTTCACCACTGGAATCGATCTCGTAGATCTCCCACTGAATAGGGTTTACCATAGGCCCAAGCGAAACCCCTCAGCAACAAAGGCATCCCCTTGAAGCCAAAACAACTCTGATACCAAATGTAGGTTTTAACCCAGTACAGAAATTACCTGCATATGAATTCTAAATCACAGAAAAATAAACAATGTGAGAGCATAATACATAAAACACATATGCACAGAGATTTTCCCCTGTATCCCAAAACCGGGACTACCAGCTTGATTTTTCATTATGTTCCTTTCAATGTTACAATACATATTTATACATGCTGAAGCATCCAATACCATGGACCGAAAACTATCGCGTCCAAAACCATGAACCGAAAACCATAGGTAGGTTCGCCCAACCTAATATAGGGTCAAATTTTTTTTTTCCCGGGGCGCTACCCGGACCCCGTAGAGGGGGGCTATTTGCCCCCCTCAAACCCCCTGGAAAGAATATAACACAACCCAACAGATTTTCTTTCGAAGCTCCATCAAAAAATAAAGAGAATTTCTTTTTATTTGTGTGCCAATTTTGGAAGTCCCCAGATTTTGTCTAATGCAAGGTACCTTCTTTCCAACCGGGCATAACTTGAAGTTGTTAGCATGATATGTTATATTTCCCACCTAAAGCCATTCTTTTTCAATTGGTTTAAGATTATCCAGCTCTAAAGATTTGAATCCATGGGTTGTGACTACTTCAAACATGAGGTTCAATGCTTTATAAGCCACTTTTATAGGATTTGACTTTTCATCTTTAAAATTTGTTCCGTTTCTCTTTGATTAAGTTGTCCCTCATAGAACAATTTGGTATGCACAACTGATTTCTTTTAAACAACAATCCATCTTGTAAGAAATAATCCAACCATTTACTCCTATCCATAAAAACATGATTCTTACAAGCTTCAAATGATTCTTTAAAATCTAAATCTATATCATGCAATTCTTTAAGAAAATCAAAACCCAACACTTGAATTTGAATCTCTAGAAGTAATACATTTCTCCTACTTAAGGCATCTACAACTTTGTTTGATTGGCCATTTATGTGCTTCAAGACAAAATGGAAACCTTGAAGATACTCTACCCATTTATCATGTTTCTGGTTAAGCTTTGGTTTCTACATAATATACTGCAATGCATGGTTATCTGAATAAAGTATGAACTCTTTTGACATTAGATAATGTCTCCACTTCTTCAATGGCTGCATAAAACTCTTTAGCATAAGAAGAATACTTCTTCTTTGAATCATTCAAATTTTCACTAAAATAAGCTCTAGGTCTGTCTTCCTGACTTAAAACACCTCCAATAGCTTCTCCACTGGCATCACATTTCACTTGGAAAGGTTTACTAAAATTAGGTAGAACCAAAATAGGTTTTTCAGTGATCTTCTTCTTCAACAGCTGAAAATTCTTTTTTGCTTCAACAGTCCATCTAAATGGTTGCTTATCCTTCTTTATAGTCTCAACAATAGGAGCATTGATCTTACTAAAATTCTTTATGAATTTCCTATAAAAACTAGCAAGATCATGAACTTCTTACCTCAAAAACACTTTTAGGTGAAGGCCGCTCCATGATTTCCTTGATCTTTTCTAGATCCATCTTCAATACTTCAGCAGAAACAACAAAACCCAAATACACTAACTCCTCTTTCATGAATGAACAATTCTTCAAATTCAACAATAAATTCTCTTTCTGTAACCTTTGTAGGACATAATTCATATGTCTCATGTGCTCCTCCTTAGACCTGCTGTAAACTAATATATCGTCCAGATATACTATTACAAATTTAACAACAAACTCTTTAAGAACTTCATTCGTGAGTCTCATAAACCTACTTGGTGCATTTGACAACCCAAAAGGCCTTACTCTCCACTCATACAATCCTTCATTTGTCTTAAAAGCAGTTTTCCACTCATCTCCTTCTCTTATCCTTATCTGTTGATACCCACTCTTAAGATCTAGTTTTGTAAAATACTTTGCTCCACTTAAACAATCCATCAGATCTTCAATTCTAGGTAAAGGAAATCTGTACCTGATTGTGATTTTATTGATGGCTCTTGAATCAATACACATTCTCCAACCTCCATCTTTCTTTGGACTCAACACTGTTTGTACTGCACAAGGACTCAAAATTTCTCTGACTAGTCCTTTGTCAAGTAGTTCTTGAACCTGCTTTCTAACCTCTTCATTCTCTGTGGAAGTCATTTTGTAAGCTGCTTTGTTTGGTAGATTTTCTCCAGGAATCAAATCTATTTGATGGCTAATTCTTCTAATGGGTGGTAACTCATTAGGAAAATCATCAACAATGATATCACAATGGTTGTCCAACATTTCTTGAATTTCAATGGATGAATCAGAAACTTTAGTAGAAGTCATTATTACCTTGGGTTTGCAAATTACAACAAAATTTACCTCATTCTTTTCAATCTGCTGTAAGTATTCCTTTACTCCTAACAATAGAATTTTTGGATCAATATTCTTTCCTGATGCGTCCTCTTCTCCTATAGGCAGCAATGTATGATTGATACCATCTTTACCAAATTTGTAGGTGTTTCTTTTCCCATGATGCATAGCTCCTCTGTCATATTGCCAAATTCATCCAAGCAATATGTGACATACATCCATGGGCATCACATCGCATACAATTTTATCCTTATATTTTCCCAAATGCAACTCCACTTCACACTATTCGTTCACTAACAGCTGATGTCCCTTTTGTAACCATGACACCTTTTAACGTGTTGGATGTTTCATTGTCTTCAACTTCAATTTCTCCACCACTTCCATAGAGACCAAATTATCAGTGCTGCCACTATCAATGATCATTTGACAACCTTTCCCTTGAACTTTACAGACCGTTCTAAACAAAGTCTTTCTTTGTGATGGTTCAACTATCTCCTTTGCTGGCTTGAGCAAAACTTTATTGACTACCAAAAATTCTCCTCTCTCTGGTACATTTTCTTCTTTTGTCACTGCTGCTGCTTCTTCCTCAACTTGAGCAACAATTGCATTCCTCTGACTTGTTCCTGCATTCTCTGGGCACTCAAAAGCTCTATGTCCCAGTTTGTTACATTTGTAACATCTTACTTCTCTTCCTCTGCCTCTGCCTCCTCTTCCTCTAGAAAAACTCCCTCTGCCACTTACATCACCTCCTGTGGGCGCATGCTGGTTTGAGATGCTACTAGCTCCATCTTTAGGTGCTGTAGATCTTCCTCTACCACCTTGACTTCCTTTCCCTCAGAAAGTACCTCTTCCTCTGGCAGACTACTTCCTCATGAGTTTTTCTTCAGCTTTCAGTACCATCTGATAAGCTTCTTCTACCATTTTAGGAGAAAGTATACTTATCTCATCTTGAAGGTCCATTCTAAGACCATTCACATATCTAGCCACCTTCTCATCTTTTTCCTGAGTTTGTCCAGCTCTTATGCTTACCTTATAGAATTCCTTTGTATATTCTCTCACTGTCATAGAACTCTGTCTAAGATTCTACATCTGTCTGCACAAGGTTTGCTAATAATTACTTGGTAGAAACTTACCTCTTAGCTTTGCTACCATCCTATTCCAATTTCTGATTGGTTGCTTGTTAAGACTCTTTCGTTCTGCCTGCACTCCATCCCACCAAAGTGTTGCATGTCCTTTTAGCTTGGTGACATCAAACTTTACTTTCTTCTCATCTTTTGTTTCTTCATAGTCAAATAATTTCTCCATGCCATTAATCCAGTCTATCAATTCTTCTGGATTCAATCCTCCTTCATATATTGAAACCTCAATCTTTGGCCTAGCTGTGGATCTCAACACTGACTGTAAGAATCTCATCTCAGGAGTAACTATTACAGTTTCCTCCTCTTCTTCAGCTTCAACATTAGGCTCACTAATGTCACCATCATCTATATTTCTCCCTATTATTAATGCCTCTAATCTAGCCTGCATCTGGTGCATAGCTTCCATCACCTCAACATTTGCAACTGGTCAACCTCTTCTACCACGTCCTTGTCCTCTTCCAACTCTGAAGGCCATATTAAATTTCCTTCTCTTGCTTCTGAGATTCAATTCAGTGTCAACAGGTTGCTCTGATACCACTAATGGTGGCCTGGGTGCAGGCGATATTGACAAACACGTGAATCCTGATACAATTTCCTCTAAATTTGATGAAATTCCTTCTTCTTCCTCCACTAGAGTATTGGTCATCTATTTCAAGACTCGCTGTTTTATAAATTTTCCTTTTTCGGCCGCTATCACCAATCCTTTTCCATTGATTAGCCCAACCCTTGTTATTGGGAACAATTTCATAATAGAGCCCCTTTTTCTCACTATCGGAGCTGTAATTCCATAGGAATTACATAATACACTATTGGAGGCATTGGAAATGGCAACAATGCAATTATGCGTAAAATACAATAACGGTGTTGTTTTCCTAAAGGAAATCCGTTAACATGCAAAATACACTATCAACGGGGTTTATTCCATAAGAAATGGAATAACAATATCAACACTTTAAATACACTATCGGTGGGTTATTCCATGAGAAATGGAGAAACACTGTTGGTACTTTACTATCGACCTTTCCTCGATGCGATAATACTGTAGCATTATTGACAATCACAATTTGTAGTTTCAATGCCTCTTCGCCAAGCTCCTTCTGCTTAAATTCATGACGCGATAATGCTTCCGGACCCGATAGATTATAAGTCCTCCTCTATAATATTTCGGATACGAATGTGTCGCAACATCGGATTTTGGCGGTTCAAAAGGTCAATTCCTCACCACTGAAGCGTTGTGATGTGATAGTGCTTACGGACCCGATATGGATATCAGCCACACTTAAAAAGATTTGAAGTCCGGATTCCAAATTCGGACTAAGTTTTTTGCTATTTCTTAGTGTAAACCAGAATTTAGCTTGCGGGACTAAAACGACGCGTAAATTGGCAACAAAGCATGCCGATATGAAGGAAACACACTCAAATATACTTCAATCAAAGTATTAACTAGAAAATTAGGCCGAACCACTGTTGTAAAGACTTAAAAGAAAGCTGCGTGAAAGCTAAAGATACACATAAATACCAGATTTAATAGACAAATAGGTGTTCAGATGCATAGAAAGGGTTTAGAGGTCACAACGCCTCCGGGATCGACCAATACACAGAGATGTCCTACTGTTTTCAGCAATACGAGATAAACCCACTCGGTCAAAATCCCTTTACAATAGCATGAAAGTTACATAAATACTGGTTTGTCTTAACAACCAGATCCTAATACAAAGGATGAAATTTACTAATCCTCTCTGTTTTGCGAGGTATTCTCCTCTAGAATCTCCACTACAGTTAACTAATTAACACTTATTACATCATGATCTAACTCTAGATTCTAGCTCTATGCTAAACTAGAAAAACATGAAAATTGATGGCTAAAGGATCCCACTCATTTGATTGTAGATTTTTTTGTATTTTTGGAATAAGTTTGAAGTCTTTTCCCTCCAAGTCTCATGCCCCTGCATCGGACTCCTGAGGACAAAATTCTTCATGGGCTCCTCCCCATGAGCTCTTCTACAGAACTGCCCAACTCCTATAACGTGTTTTTTGTTACCCAAGTAGCTTCAGCAATTGGTTGATCCTTCCATTTGAACAAATACTGAAAGTACTCCTATCCTTTGGTTTTCTTGAATACTTTCTTGTCCAGAATCCTTTCTGGCTGTAATTCCTTTGTTGTAGGTAACTGTTTTACCTAGTCAATTTCCTATGTCTCTTGGACTTCTTTTGTATCTTTTGTAGTTTCACCTTCATACTTGTACAGATTAGCAACATTGAAAATTGGAGATATTCCAACATCAGGGGGTAATTCAATTTCATATGCATTTGCAGAAAATTTCCTTAATACTTTGCATGGTCCAATTTTCTTGAACTTCAATTTGTTGTACTCCCTCTTTTGAAATCTTTCCTTCCTTTGGTGTGCTAAAACCAAATCTCCAACTTCAAAGTTCACCTCTCTTCTTTTCATGTCCACTCTATTTTTGTACTTGATGTTGCTATCCTATAGTTGTTGTTTCACCTGTTCATGTATTGCTTGCAATTCTGAAGCAAAATATTCTCCCTCTACACTTCTCATCTCATCTTTTCCCAAGTTTCTTAACTTAGACACTCCTCTTGGATGCATTCCATAAACTATATGGAATGGACTCTGCCCTATACTCCTGTTAGGTGAGTCATTATATGCATATTCATCCTGTGCTAATACTTGATCCCATTGCTTTGGATTTTCTACAGTAAGACTCCTTATAGGATTACCCAAACTCCTATTCACAACTTCAGTTTGTCCATCAGTCTGTAGATGATAGGCAGAACTGAAACTTAGTTTAGTTCCCAACTTCTTCCATAGTGTCTTCTAGAAATGTCCAAAAAATTTGGAATCCCTATTTGAGACAATACTCTTAGGCAACCCATGGAATCTTACAATCTCCTTGAAAAACAAATTAGCAATGTGAGTAGCATCACTAGTTTTATAACATGGAATAAAATGTGCCATTTTTGAAAATCTATCCACTACAACAAAAATTGAATCATTTCCTCTTTGAGTCTTTGGTAAGCCCAAAACAAAATCCATACTTACCATATCCCAAGGCCTATCTGGAATGGGTAATGGAACATACAAAGCTGTGTTTTGGCTTCTTTCCTTTGCATATTGATAGACTTTGCAAGTTTTCACATACTTTTCCACTTTAGATCTCATTTTCAGCCAGAAATAAAATCTGTTCAACTGCGCATAAGTCTTATCTATACCAAAATGTCTTGCAAGTACACCGCTATGTTTCTCTTTGATTAAGTTGTCCCTCATAGAACAATTTGGTATGCACAGCTGATTTCTTTTAAACAACAATCCATTTTGTAAGAAATAATCCAACCATTTACTCCTATCCATCAAAACATGATTCTTACAAGCTTCAAATGCTTCTTTAAAATCTAAATCCATCTCATACAATTCTTGAAGAAAATCAAAACCCAACACTTGAATTTGACTCTCTAGAAGTAATACATTTCTCCTACTTAAGGCATTTGCAACTTTGTTTGATTGGCCATTTATGTGCTTCAAGACAAAATGGAAACCTTGAAGATACTCTACCCATTTAGAATGTTTCTGGTTAAGCTTTGGCTGCTGCATAATACACTGCACTACATGGTTATCTGAATAAAGTATGAACTCTTTTAACATTAGATAATGTCTCCACTTCTTCAATGGCTGCATAAAACTCTTTAGCATAAGAAGAATACTTCTTCTTTGAATCATTCAACTTTTCACTAAAATAAGCTATAGGTCTGTCTTCCTGACTTAAAACACCTCCAATAGCTTCTCCACTGGCATCACATTTCACTTGGAAAGGTTTACTAAAATCGGGTAGAACCAAAATAGGTTTTTCAATGATCTTCTTCTTCAACACTTGGAAATTCTTTTCTGCTTCAGCAGTCCATCTAAATGGTTGCTTATCCTTCTTTATAGTCTAAACAATAGGAGCATTGATCTTACTAAAATTCTTTATGAATTTCCTATAAAAACTAACAAGACCATGAAAAATTCTTACCTCAAAAACACTTTTAGGTGAAGGCCACTCCATGATTGCCTTGATCTTTTCTGGATCCATCTTCAACCCTTCAATAGAAACAACAAAACCCAAATACACCGACTCCTCTTTCATGAATGAACACTTCTTCAAATTCAGCAATAATTTCTCTTGATGTAACCTTTGTAAGACATAATTCAGATGTCTCATGTGCTCCTCCTTAGACCTGCTGTAAACTAATATATCGTCCATATATACTATTACAAATTTAACAATAAACTCTTTAAGAACTTCATTCATGAGTCTCATAAACCTACTTGGTGCATTTGACAACCCACAAGGCATTACTCTCCATTCATGCAATCCTTCATTTGTCTTAAAAGAAGTTTTCCACTCATCTCCTTCTCTTATCCTTATCTGATGATACCCACTCTTAAGATCTAGTTTTGTAAAATACTTTGCTCCACTTAAACAATCCATCAAATCTTCAATTCTAGGTAAAGGAAATCTGTACTTGATTGTGATTTTATTAATGGATCTTGAATCAATACACATTCTCCAGTCTCCATCTTTCTTTGGACTTAACACTGTTGGTACTGCACAAGGACTCAAACTTTCTCTGATTAGTCCTTTGTCAAGCAGTTCTTGAACCTGCATTCTAACCTTTTCATTTTCTGTGGGAGTCATTCTGTAAGCTACTTTGTTTGGTAGATTTTCTCCAGGAATCAAATCTATATGATGGCCGATTCTTCTAATGGGTGGTAATTCATTAGGCAAATCATCAACAATGATATCACAATAGTTGTCAAACATTTCTTGAATTTAAATAGGTAAATCATAAACTTTAGTAGAAGTCATTATTACCTTGGGCTTGCAAATTACAACAAAATTTACCTCATTCTCTTCAATATGCTATAAGTATTCCTTTCCTCCTAGCAATAGAGTTTTTGGATCAATCTTCTTTCCTGATGCATCCTCTTCTCCTATAGGGAGCAATGTATGATATATACCATCTTTACCAAACTTGTAGGTGTTTCTTTTCCCATCATGCATAGCTCCTCTATCATATTGCCAAGGTATTCCAAGCAATATGTGACACACATCCATGGGCATCACATCACATACAATTTTATCCTTATATTTTCCCAATTGCAACTCCACTTCACACTGTTCATTCACTAACAACTAATATCCCTTTTGTAACCATGACACCTTGTAAGGTGTTGGATGTTTCATTATCTTCAACTTCAATTTCTCCACCACTTCTTTAGAGACCAAATTATCAGTGTTGCCACTATCAATGATCATTTGACAACATTTCCCTTGAACTTTACAGACCATTCTAAACAAAGTCTTTCTTTGTGATGGTTCAACTATCTCCTTTGCTGGCTTGAGTAAAACTTTATTGACTACCAAAGATTCTCCTCCCTTTGGTACATTTTCTTCTTCTGTCACTGCTGCTGCTTCTTCCTCAACTTGAGCAACAATTGCATTCCTCTGACTTGTTCCTGCATTCTCTGGGCACTCAAAAGCTCAGTGTCCCAGTTTGTTACATCTGTAACATCTTACTTCTCTTCCTCTGTCTCTGCCTCCTCTTCCTCTAGAAAAACTTCCTCTACCACTTGCATCGCCTCCTGTGGGTGCATGTTGGTTTGAGCTGCTACTAGCTCCATCTTTAGGTGTTGTAGATCTTCCTCTACCACCTTGACTTCCTTTCCCTCCGAAAGTACCTCTTCCTCTGGTAGACTGCTTCCTCACGAGTTTTTCTTTAGCTTTTAGTACCATATGATAAGCTTCTTCTGCTATTTTAGGAGACAATATACTTATCTCATCTTGAAGGTCCATCTTAAGACCATTCATATATCTAGCCACCTTCACATCTGTATCCTGAGTTTGTCCAGCTCTTATGCTTACCTTATAGAACTCCTTTGTATATTCTCTCACTATCATAGACCTCTGTCTAAGATTCTACATCTGTCTGAACAAGGTTTGTTGATAATTACTTGGTAGAAACTTACCTCTTAGCTTTGCTACCATCCTATTCCAATTTCTAATTGGTTGCTTGTTAAGAATATTTCTTTCTGCCTGCACTCCATCCCACCAAAGTGTTGCATGTCCTTTTAGCTTGGTGACATCAAACTTTAATTTCTTCTCATCTTCTGTTTCTTCATAGTCAAATAATTTCTCCATGCCATTAATCCAGTCTATCAATTCTTCTGGATTCAATCCTCCTTCATATATTGAAACCTTAGCCTTTGTCCTAGCTATGGATCTCAACACTGACTGTAATAATCTCATCTCAGGAGTAACTGCTATAGTTTCCTCCTCTTCTTCAGCTTCAACCTTAGGCTCACTAATGTCACCATCATCTATATTTCTCCCTGCTATTAATGCCTCTAATCTAGCCTGCATATGGTGCATAGCTTCCATCACCTCAGCATTTGCAACTGGTCGACCTCTTCTACCGCGTCCTTGTCCTCTTCCAACTCTGAAAGCCATATTAAATTTCCTTCTCTTGCTTCTGAGATTCAATTCAATGTCAACAGGTTGCTCTGATACCACTAATGGTGGCCTGGGTGCAGGCGATATTGACAAACACCCGAATCCTGATACAATTTCCTCTAAATCTGATGGAATTCCTTCTTCTTCCTCCAATGGAGTATCAGTCATCTATTTCCAAACTGATTGTTTTATAAATTTTCCTTTTTCGGCCACTATCACCAATCCTTTTCCATTAATCAGCCCAACCCTTGTTATCGGGAACAATTTCATAATAGAGCCCCTTTTTCTCACTATCGGAGCTGTAATTCCATAGGAATTACATAATACACTATAGGCGGCATTGCAAATGGCAACAATGAAATTATGTGTAAAACTCACTATCGGCCCTGTTTTCCCAAAGGAAATGCGTTAACACACAAAATACACTATCGTTGGTGTTTATTCCATAAGAAATGGAATAACACTATCAACGCTTTAAATACACTATCGACAGGTTATTCCATGAGAAATGGAACAACACTATCGGCGCTTTACTATCGGCGTTTCCCATATGCAATAATACTATAGCATTATCAACAATCACAATCGGTAGTTTCAATGCATCTCTGCTAGGATCCTTCCGCTTAAAATCGTGATGCGATAACGCTTCCGGACCCGATAGATTATAAGTCCTCCTCTATGATATTTCGAATCCAAATGTGTCACAACATCGGATTTCAGCGGTTCAAAAGCCCAGTTCCTCTCCACTGAAGCGCTACGATGCGATAGCGCTTACGGACCCGATATGGATATCAGCCACACTTAACAAGATTTGAAGTCCGGATTCCAAATTCAGACTAAGTTTTTTGTTGTTTCTTAGTGTAAACCAAAATTTAGCATGCGGGACTAAAACGACACGTAAATTGGAAACAGAGCATGCTGATATGAAGGAAACACACTCAAATAGACTTCAATCAAAGTATTAACTGGAAAACTAGGCCGAACCACTGTTGTAAAGACTTAAAAGAAAGTGCTGTGTGAAAGCCAAAGATACGCATAAATACCAGATTTAGTAGACAAAAAGGTATTCAGATGCATAGAAAGGGTTTAGAGGTCACAACGCCTCTGGGATCAACCAATACACAGAGATGTCCTGCTCTTTTTAGCGATACGAGATAAACCTACTCGATCAAAATCCATTTACAATAGCGTGAAAGTTATATAAATACTAGTTTGTCTTAACAACCAGATCCTAATACAGAGGCTGAAATTTACTAATCCTATATGTTCTGCGAGGTATTCTCCTCGAGAATCTCCACTACAATTAACTAATTAACACTTATTACATCATGATCTAACTCTAGATTCTAGCTCTATGCTAAACTAGAAAAACATGGAAATTGATGGCTAAAGGATCCCACTCATTTTCTTGTAGATTTTTTTCTATTTTTGGAATAAGTTTGAAGTCTTTTCCCTCCAAGTCTCATGCCCCTATATCAAGAGGCTGGGACATGACCATCTAGACCAGACCTCGTGATCACTCCATATTGAGATATATTTTACTTTTATGTATCCTTCATGTTGCATCCAGAAAGGTAATTCACAAAGCTGTTTTGATTCCACAATGGGCCATTCGGGGTGAAGTTATCCTACCATAGTTTAGTGCATGCTCCATTACCTACTTGCTAACTTAAGTTCTCAATCATAAACATGGTTTCTTCTTTACACAACTTCCAAATTATGGAACTTGTTCTAGACCAATCTACAAACTTTGTTCTGAGTAGATGTGTTTTATGGATATATTTTTTTATCAAGTCCTTTTTCCACCAATCCTTTGAGTCAGATAATTACCTCCACACTACCTTAGCTTCGAGAGCAAGATTCATGAAGTATGGATCTTTTATTGCCAACGCCCATAAGATTTTGGTAGCTGAACAATATTCCATTGCATTAGATGAAATATGTTTTCATTATTTCTCCCTCCCTTCCAAAGGGATTTTTAGATGAGGGCACTTATTTGATTGATCATACCTTTAGAGGCTAGAATTCCAGAGCTTAGGTGTAATGTAAGCGATGAAAAAAATTCTTTTATCATTACTATTTGACCTGCAATATTGAGCCACTATGCCCCCCATGCTTGCATTTTGTTTTTGATATTTTGAAGGAACTCACTGAAATCCTCTAAGCTCATCACTCCTAATGAAATGGGAATTCCTAGGTATTTGGAATGCTTCCATCCCATCCGAACTTGGAATTCAAGGGAATTGGAGATCTCTTGCATTGTTGTATCTGAGCAATTCCATCCATATAATTTCCTTTTATTTTTGTTCATCAACCTCCTCGATAAGTCCAAGTATGGTTCCAACACTCTTTTAAAATTACTAACAATAATTTTTGAAGCCCCTCCTAATAGAAGCATATCATCAAAGTGATTGACCTCTTTGATGTTTCTATCAATGTTGACACCCATAAATTGAGCTTTTGATATTGCTAGTTCCAAGTTATTACTCACGATCTCTATGACCAAAATATTTAATAAAAGGGAGATAAGACACTTCTTCCTAAGACCTCTAGAGGTAATGAAAAAATTGGAAGGTTTTCCATTGAAAAGAGGAGCAATCCAAGGGATGTTAATGCAATATTTTATCCATCTTATGAATTGTTTACTGAATATAAACTTTTCCATTACTAAAAAGAGGAGAAAATGTCTTACCCAATCAAATGCGTTGGACATAGGCCTCTTGTACCAATATTACATTATCAAGGATTTGATGATGCTGCATAAATCTTCCTTGGTTTTTAGATATTATTACCAAGAGAATCTCTCTTAATATGTTTTCAATAGCCTTTGTAAGGACTTTATATGCTGTGTCACATAAAGAGATTGGCCTCAAACAAGGTAAGGTGGTTGACTTGGATTTTTTTTGGAATCAGGGTGAGGAATGAAGAATTCATACTTCCTCCTAACTTGTATTTCCACCTGGACACATTAATTATTCACATAAAGTAGTTTTTGATGAGTAAACAAAAGGATCAAAAGAATATTATTGTAAATCCATCCAATCTTGGGGCCTTATCAAGATATAAAGACCATATAACCTCAACAACTTCCTCCTCATCTATCTCCTTAATGAGATGTTGATTTTATGAATTTGAGACTATAGAAGGGATAAATGATAGAAAGTCCCTTAATTTGGTTGGATCAAAATATCTATCTTCAGTATATAACATCTAGAAATGGGAGAATTATTCTTGCTTTATTTCATTAATGGAGGTTATTTTGGGTCTACCTTTCAGGACTTTTTCTTTAACCTGATTGTAGATTTCCTTGGCCTTGGATTATTTGTGGAAGAATGTTGTGTTCTGGTCCTCTATTTTTAGCCATATGCTTAGCAATTTTAACCTCCAATATTATTCCTCCTATGTGCAGATTTACTAGATTTATTTGGTTAACATGTTATCTTTTTGGATTTTCCAATTCCCCACCAGGCCAAAGTCCATTGGGTTTTAGTGTTGCTCCAGTTTCTTGTATAGTTTTAATTTTTGATGACCAGGTGGTTTATAATTATTCTTGTCCATGATCTTAGAGCCTTTATAAAAAAAAATTAGTTTAGATTCCTACATGAAGGCCAGGAATCATTCAACAGGGGAGATCCAACCCTACTTTATAATATCCACAACTCTTGCTTCTTGAAGCCAACTTGGATTATAATGAAAGGGGATTGATCCCATATATTCCACTAGATCAATGTCCAAGATGATGGGCCAATGGTTAGACTCTCCTTGTGCTAAAATAGGTGAGATGCATTCTATCCCTTTAATCAACGAGTAGCTATGAAGAAGAAATCAATCCATCTTGGATGTTGTATTCCCTTCCTTGGCCTTTTGTTAGTCTACATATACTTCCCTTTATTTGGGACTATGTATAATAAATCCCCTTCTGAGATTAAATCTTCCATTCTTTCTCTGAAGGGATCCGTGACTATATTTCCCACACACTTTTATAAAGAGAATATAATCACGTTGAAGTATTCCCTAATGATATTGTATGTATGCCATATATATTCCATAATTTGATAGAGAATCCATTTTTTTTATCTCCATAGTTTATTGGAGTGTAAACATTTACTATTGAGATTTTCTCTTTGGTGTCATTATTTTCAAGTCGGACCACCATCCAAAATCTTGTTTGATGTTATCTATTTGTGTGAAACGAGATTCCAACCAAAAGGTGCCTAGGCCACCAGAAGCTCCATGGGAACTTTGAGCTACTCCAATGCTTCCTCGCTAGAAAATATTGGAGAGATTTAATATCTCTCTTTCTTCAAGTTTTGTTTCCTAAATTAAAGGTATTTGAGGCTTTTATTGAACAAACATTTCTTACACTACTTGGAATTTAACGAGGTTTCCCAATCCTCTCGTATTCCCTGAGACAACTTTCATTATATTTTAGAGGGGTTGGATTTCGTACCACCTCCTAATTTAGTGCTCCCTTTCTCGCGATTTATCGCAAACTTGAAGACATCCATGATTTGGGGTTGGCTTCCAAGTTTTTTTATTTAGTTCAACCCCTACCTCTCTTTCTTCTATTCAAGAGTGTATTCTTTGCCCATTTTTTTGACTCTGTGATTTGTGACTAGTTGATTCATCTCCCCAACTCATATTCTTTTTGGCATTTGTTATTAGAATCCCAGTCCTTGCGTTTAACTCTCTTTCTACTACTAGAGCACCTATTGGTTCTTTCATTATTGAACCCTATGGGTTTTCCTTTTGAACTGGAACGGGGGGATCCTAGATGTTATTCTGAACCATAACTAGAGATAATTACTTTTCTAATGGATAATTAGTTCTTTCAAGACCAATATTCTATATTTCCCTTTCTTTTGTTCCTGGTGTTATAACCCTATTTTCCACACCATTATAGTGAGAGAAACCCAAGTTTAACTTACCTTATTTTCTTGCTAGAATGCATCCCCTTTCACCTTTTCTTTTACTTATGTGGGAGTTATTCCATGTTAAAAGTGTGGAATTACATGATTGACGAGTTTCTCATAAATATTTCGATAAAATTTTATAATTATGAGATAATAATTATTTCATAATTATAAGTTCTATTATAGAAACATTTCACCTAATAAGAGTGGGTTAATTTTAACCCATTAATCGCCTTAGAAATTACTCATAATTGGTGTGTGAAATGATCAATAAAATAATCAAATTAGATTCCTATCCAAGTACCATATTCATGTCATTCATACATAACATTCTCATGCAAAAGTGTTGAAACAATACTCGATCCCTCATAGGTTTGTGAAGGGTGTTGGGCTTTATGCTGAGAATCCCGCTTCTACTCAAAGATATTGCTCCCAACTATAATAATCTAATGGCCTACACACATACATGAATAAAAAAATAACACAACCCTTCCACAAAGGGTTAATCGACATGAAAACAACATTTATAAATGAAAATCATATACACATAACATATATGGGAAGGAATCATCAACTTCTATTAATGATAAGTAATAGGTAGAAAGAAATTATTCCCAATAAATGGAAGCCTCCTCTCCAACTTGCAGCATGGCCTCCTTCTCCCAATGTAGCAGATCTCCTAAGCTATAAAATTGATACTAGATCTAGCCCCTTTCCTCTTAATAAGGTGAGATTATATAGGCTCATTCTATCCTCCAAGAGAAAGTGTCTAGACACCTAGGTGATTGAGAAGTTAGGAAACTTATACAATAATGGATCCCTATCCAACTCATACAAGAGTGGGTCAAGTGGAATCTCTTTGGAAATGACAAACTCTAGAACCTTTTTGTCAATTATCTCAATTATGAAATAATTTTTATCTCATAACTATAAAATTTTGATAAAGTATTTGTGAGAAATTACTCAATCATGTAATTCCACCATTTTAACATGGAATAACTCCCACATTAGTAAAAGTAAAGGTGAATGGGATGCATACTAGCTAGAAACTAAGGTAAGTTGAACTTGGGTTTCTCTCACTATGCAAGACTGGTAAATAATGTTATAACACCTGGAGCTTCCTCGTTCACTTATGGGACTTCATCCTCGTTTTGCTGTTCTTATTGCTCACATTCACCTTGTGATTAGAGGATTTCAAAAGGGTTTTTTGAGGGTGTAGATTCATTTTTATTTTTTCCTAGGGGGTTTCTATTTGTTTCTTCCCTTCCTCTATTTCCACCCTTTTACTGAGTTTTCCACTGGTAATGCTAAAATTCCTTTGCTTCTTCTCCTTTTTTGAGCTGAGCTTTCTTATAGTCACTGGAAAATTGCCCATATTCATGACAAAACATGCATTTAAAGGGTAACTACTCGTAGTCCAATCCCTGGTTGTAGCTCCATTCCTCCTACGTTAAATTTATTTATGAATGTAGCCCTTTTTATAGATCTACCTTCACATATTTTTCATAAGAAAATTGGTGACCCTTGGGCTAAATGTGATCCAAATATCTTCCTAGCCCTTTTCCAATAACTCTCAAACAATCATCACTCCAACATGAAAGTGGGAGTATGGGGAGCTTGACCCAAACATGAACTACATTAGGTATATCTTTGTTTGGGTCAAAATCGAATGATCATGAGTTGAGGTACATACCTATGGTTCCAAAAAAAATATGGCCCGTTCTTGAAAATAATGTATATATCCTCCTTGATCTAAAAAATAAAGGTGAAGAAACCATTTCCAAAGGCGTAAAGAGAAATGTTTATTTTTATTGACTTCCAGGTATGGTTAATCCATTGCTCCAATTCCTTCATCTCTTTTTAGTCTCCTTCATGCTTTAATGACCACGAAAGAGAAGACAAGTAAGCTCAATAAGTTCCTTTTTCATAAGTTTTATAGCGATGATGAAAAAGAGATAGAAGTACACTCACAATTTAACAAGCTTTAGAATGGAAAAGAGATATCTCGCCAACTTTCAATTGAATTAATGAGTAGGAAAAGAGATAAATAACTCAACGTTTTCATATAGGTTTTACAAGCATGAAAAGATGGGAAAAGAAGCTCAAGATTTTCATAGGTTTAATGAGTCATGAAAAGAATACCAAAACAAACTCGACTTTTTCATATAGATTTAATGAGCAAGAAAATATTGTAAAATTTAAGAAGCTTGGGGTTTGTTTAATAAGCATGAAAACAAGGCCAAAGGAAGCTCATCCTAGAGGAATGAGTGGTATAAGGGTAAAAACTAGTTCCAGTATGATGGAAATGATCAAAGCATAAGGAAGCATAGAGGTTGGAAAATAAGACCACTCATTGTAGTGGCTTCTTTAGGAAAGGGTAAAAAATTCAGTTAAAATGAATGATGGGTAAAGAAGAGGATGACTACAGGGGAAAAATGAAACCAAGGCTCATTGTGAAAAATTAAGCTAATAAAATGTAGCAATCATGAGGGATAAAAATCCTTCTAGGGTAAGGCTAGAAAGTGATAAAGAAGAGTAGATGAGGCTCATATTCTAAGTCATGGCAGGTCAAAAGGAGGAATTCTGAAAGGGAGTAAATGAGACACTACATGGACACCAACATGGCACATATTTTCTCATCTAGGGAATCCATGAATAGGTGGTATCCACCTCCAAGTTATGACATGCATAAAAGAGATGGGGTAATGTTCAACTTGGTAGGGTTGGACCTAAGGCACAATTAAAGTGGCAGTGATGGTCAATAATACAATGAATATGGTGATATGTAACCTACCCCTACATGCCAAGTTCAAGAGAAATGCACCTAAGGTCCAACAGATGTTGAAATTAAAATGACACCCTATCTTGTACAAACCATCTAGCAAAACTAGACCCATGGTTAAATGACATAATAAAAGAAATAAAACACGGGTTAGATAAAAACAAGACCATATATTTTGATTTATTTTAGGTTTATAATTATTTTTGGATTTTTGGAATATATAAAGCATGAAAAATACTAACATCACACACCAAACCAAAACTAAATAACATCGTCACACACACTCCTATGTACAAGGTACAATTACAACCAAATCTAATAGGTCACATCAAGGTGTGCCCATTATCGGGCACAGGCCAAGGATTCCCATAAATGAAATCATGGAGGAGTGGAGGTACCATATGGTGCACCATGATGGGGTCATCTAGTAGAGAGTTGAATTTATAGATTCCTAAAGGTCGATGATGCTAGGGAGAACCTATAACCATTGTGTTATCAGGAATGACCCAAGGGCACACAAGGTGAGTGGTCTCATAAGCTAGTGAAGTTCCATGAAAAAGAATATCAAGACATAAAGTAGGTACAATAAACTCGTTGATAAGTGGAGAGGAGGTGGAAAATTCACTGGAAAGTTCAACATTGGAAACCCAAGATTTGACTTGGTCCATGGGTGTCACTTGCAAGGACGGACAAGGAGATGACCCTAGGCTAATTTAAGATTTTTCCTGCCAATCTCTACATTTTCCAAATTGGGGAGAATAGAGGCACTAAAAGACATAATTTCCTTAGGATGATCACTAGGTGAATCCATGAACTCCAGGATGACTTATCAAGAAGAAGACTCATCATCAAGAGAGTCATGTGAAAGAAGCAGAGTGACGACCCGTCTGGGCAAAAGAGCATAGTCATATTCCATATTAGGATGGAGGTCCTGAAAAACATTAGGAGATACTCACGGGACTACCAAAGAGGAAATATCTTTTGCTAAAGGTAGTGTATTATCACTATGATAATCTACATCTATAGAAGAATACACAACGCAAGGGTTAGGTGGCACATGGGGTCCATAGGTGGCAAAAGAGATCACGTGCATGGGAGCAGTTGTAGAATAAGACATAATCTTGGGTGGGGGTAAAGGAAAGACACTGAAAAGAGATGAGATTTTAAAAAATCCCACACCATCACTCTCATAAGCTGAGGGGTTATCTGTCATATTATTACCCATAGTGGTAGACATGGCCAACAATGTGTAGGAATCTAACTGATCAATCATGACAATCTTGCCTTCATGGGGAAATTGAAGCTTATGGAACAATGAGGACATAAATATAGTCATAATATAGAATGAAGTATGACCAAGGAGTAGATTATAGTATAAGGGAGCATCTACAACTTCAACATCAACATATGCAGTGTTACCCCATAATTCGATGACAAAATTTGGAAGAACTCCCTAAGGCACAAAATGGTGCCCATCAAAGGCTTGTAGACTGGTACTTGACTTGGTGAGTGTTAGAGAATCAATAGATTTCCAGTATGATACTAATATCCCACATATAGACAATCAATCATGACAATCTTTCCTTCATGGGGAAATTGAAGCTTATGGAACACTGAGGACATAACTATAGTCATAATATAGAATGAAGTATGTCCAAGGAGTAGATTATAGTCTAAGTGAGCGTCTACAACTTCAACATCAACATATGCAGTCTTACCCCATAATTCGATGACAAAATTTGGAAGAACTCCCTAAGGCACAAAATGGTGCCAGGCTTGTAGACTGGTACTTGACTTGGTGAGTGTTAGAGAATCAATATATTTCCAGTATGATACTAATATCCCACATATAGAATACTCTTTATCCACAAAAGTATGGTGTATGTCATGATTAAATATGCACCGATATCTGAAAAGGAATTTGAAGAGAAGGTCTATAATGACGAGCATCAACATCAAAGGTGATCAAACTAGACTCTGAGGGATCCACCTATCTGATAGTAGTAAAAAAGGCTTTGAATTATTGTGGGAAACTCTAAAAACATCTAGGGTAGACATGGAACATGGTGCTTGGGAAAGGTCCTCAATAATACTATAATGCTGGGAAGCCCACACATTGGGATTGTGTGTTGAATTCTAGACAACATCCTTAATTGGGCGATATACTAGTTCTACAAGCTTATCTAATGTGAGAGGTCCAATGTAGGCATTAGGAATGGCTGAGTACTTAGAAGAAGAACTTGATTCAGGAGGGTCATAGGATATCACTCACGGGGTCATGTTAACATGTTCCTGACACATATGGATAGGTGCATTGTTTCTAGTAGGATGAAACTGTTTCCCCCATTGCTCCCTTGTGGAGGTTGAGGAGTTTTCACAACCCTTTGTCATTTTGGCTAAGTAGGGAATGGATGAGTCAATACTTATTCTATTAGGTAGATTTTAGTGGTGAAAGAAGGTGATGGAATTCATACATATGAGGGAATTCATGAGTTAGATGCTCACCTTGAGAAATACTACAAGGGAACTTAATCTTGCGACAGAGTTTACTCATGCCCCCACCTTGATTAGGCTGGTTTTGTTGGTTCTCTTGAGATGGATTCTTTTTCTATTTATTCCTTTTACCACTAGGTTGCTGAGTATTCTTAAGCGATGTGGAATTCACCGTAAGAACCTCAATGAATTTCTCAGAAGAAGAGGGTGCTTGTTGAGAGCCAAGGGCACTTAATAGGGCTTGAGAAGAGAGAATAATTTTCCATAGCTTAGCAACTCTCTGGCTCATAGTATCGTGGGAAAAGAAACAAATCACACCATTATAGTGTGGTCCTATCATGTGTCATTGTGAGTCTGTAGAAGATCAAGGATCATTGGGAAGGATATCATATAATGTGCCCGACTGAGAGTAAATAAAATCAAGATGTTAAGCATTAATATGGCTTGCTCCTCGATGACCACCCCAATCATAGTGATGTTGGAAATAATACTGAGAGGGGGGTGAATCAGTATTATCTGATCAATAATTTTTCTTTTCTCAAACAGATTTATATACGCTACTTCTGTGAAGTGAACTAACATGTACACACAACTATGATTAGAGAAACCAATGTACACCCAGAAAAATTGTGATTTAGACAATTTATCATGTGTTGATCTTTAACGAGTGCATCAGTAACTTATTAAACAGAGAAGTAAAAACAGAATAAACCATCACACGTAAGCAACACACATGAACACCAAGATTTAAGGTGGAAACCCAATGTGGGTGAAAACCACCTACTGCTGTCGTCTTTGTCTTCTTTTAATAATAAGAAAATATGTTTACAATATTGTACTGGTGCAGACTCATACAAGTACGCAGGCACCCACCTGTAGAAGGCTACAACCTTCTCTTTTCCAGCTTCTACTGGAAGGGAGTTGCAACCCCTTAGCTCTTGTCCTAGCCAATGTGATTACTAATACATATGTGATTACTAGTACATAGGCACTCGCCTACAAAGGCTACAACCTTCTCTCTTCCTCCAAGGACCACGTTTAATAAATTTTCAGACTGGATTCTCCTAGTACACAAAAATACACATAAAGGCCTTGTTTCATCAAATTTTCATACTGGACCCATCAGAATTTGAAACTTAATCTGCATCAACCAACATTCAGTTAATCTGAACAATCAAATCATTGTCACTAGAACACTATGCTAAACCAAGAAACCTGCATCATCATTCAGAACGAGTTGTTAGCTCAAAAATCATGCATCAAAATGCATACGCTACTTTACTGAACCCAACCTACACGTATATGCTACTTCCTGTAATCAAGCTTGCGTATACCTTCAAAACTACTCAAACATAAAACTTCTGAATCAAGTTTGTACCAACCAACAATATACTGACCATCTACTGTCTATTTATAGAGCTTTACACAGGCAGTAGTAGAGATCACCCTGCTCACTTATACAATCAATCAAACAGATACCAAACTCCTTATGCATTCAGTTTTACATTCAGATATAAGAAGACTTCATTGACAGATAGCAGTAAAACAACAAAACTGATAAGATAGATCAGTCAGATCTGAAAAAAAGGCTTTTCTTTTGTATACACTACTTGGAAGAGTAGAACCTGTGTGTACACATTCTTTTACCGATACGAACCAGCGTACAGATATGCAAATATTGGCTCATAACTTTGCTACAATTCCAGACTTTAGACAAACCCAGACCATGACATTTAAAGAATAAAATAGGTGTACATAATTAGATATAGCCCAACTGATATCAGATCATTCAATGATAAGTCATTTCAGGTCTCATGATCCTGATATAACATTGAACTCAATGTGCACATAAATATTTGAGATCAAACCACCAAGTGTGAGAATATCTCTCTTTCCATGAGACGAAGAGACTAACTATTGAAAGCTACTTTGGAATTTGGTCGTTGAGCCCCAACATTGCTTGTAGCTAGACTCCTTGAGAGAAAGGGTAGTCGATGAACATATTTTCAATCATTTCTTGAGCCATGCAACAGAGAGGGCATCTATAGGGACCAATAATTCCACGTTTCTCTAAATTATCTCCAGTGAGGACCCTTCTGTGCATGAGAATCCAACAGAAGAAATTGATTTTTGGGAGATAAAATGGGTCCCAAACATGCTGCCAAATATTTGTAGAGTGGATATGAGGTTGTTGTTCTTGAAGAGCTGGAAAGCCCTGTGGTGCTGAGTAAGCTTCGTTCTTCCCCCAACCCCATTTATCCCACAAATGGAGATGCACAGGAGCCAGACGAGAGAGCTTAGCTAGAAAGAGATGGAGTTGAAGAAGCATCTAGTCAGGGGGGTGATGGGGAGCCTAATTGCTCCAATTCCCACCAGAATCCCAATTGCATATGTCAAAAAGTTTGTGAATACCTTTCTGGATGAGCTAGTTACACAGATCTGCAATTTTCGGTGAAAGTTTTAGGGGTTGGAGGCCCATGATTTTGTCTTCCCACATCTCAATTCTTTTTCCGTTTCCTGGGACTTTTTAGAGATGGTCTTTAAAGAACTCTAGGCCTTGGCTATAAAGCTTCCACAACATGTTTCCTTTGTGGGAAACTCCTTCTTCCATATTATTTATTGAGATTTCTTGTAGATACTTGTTAATTATAACTTGACTTACAATATGTCTTTGATTTGAGAAAATTTTCCAGAGAATCTTACCTCCCAAAGCCAGATTGGCCAACCCGGTATCTCTTACATGTAGTCCACCTTCAGATATTGGCCTTTTCACTATGTCCCAGCTTACAAGGTGAATTTTTATTGGTTCCCCTTTCCTCCTTGCCATAGGAAATTTTGAATCAGCTTAGATAGTTGTTAAGTGATTATTTTTGAAGCTAACAGAAATGAAGCCTAATAGACATGAACGGATGAGAGAACTAACTTAACAAGAATGAGCTTCCTAGCTGTGGTAAGCCACTGCCCACCCCATTCAGTCATTTTTGCCTTGATTTTGTTGATAATTTCCATCCAGTGAGGGGCCTTGTTGGTTCCCAATGTTAAAGGCAGGCCTAGGTAATTGAATTTGTCCCAAGAGACATAGCCAGTGAAGACCAGGGCTTGGGAAATCCTAAGAATAGTTTGCTAGTCTACCACCCAACCATACATTGCGCTTTTCCTCTTGTTGACCATAGCTCCGAAGACTCTGCAAAAGCTTTGGATTACTCCATTGAAGGATCTTGCAATTTTAATGGAGGCTCCTCCCATAAGGATAGAGTCATCGTTGAACGAGGCATGATTGATTGGTGTTGTTCTATTTATCGCCCTGATGCCTGGAAGTGTCCCATGGAGCTTCTCTGCTATGAGATTTCGGCTTAGGGAATATGCCATCAGAATGTACAAGAAGGGGGACAGAGGGAAGCCTTGCCTAATGCCCCTCAAAGCTTTGAAGAAGTTTTCCAGCCTGACATTTACTAGAGGGGCTATCCAAGGTTATCCAATACATTCTTTAATCAATTTTATAAATTCAGAATTGAAACCAAATGCAGAAAGAAGAGAAAATCGAAAATTAATAACAAATTTATGATACTAATAGATCAGAAAACTGATCTAAAAGACAACTATTTTCATATCTAATAAAAGTGCACAACATGAAATAAATTACACAGATCTGCCATCAAAGGGTGACATTTACATTACAAATAAAATATTTAAACACAAATTGATAGACCTAGATATTTTAGCTCCATTTCCCAATGGATATCCAACAATCCTTTCAAAATGATCAACTTTGCTAGCACGAAGAAGAATTACAAAAGTACAAGTTCTGCCTCACTAACAAAGATTTAGCTCTAAAAAGAAAACCCCCAATATCCTCAGATCTAAGTTTTTTCCTTTTCACCTATACCTGAATTTTCCTTAAAAAATTGTAAAAGAGTCTCTAAGTTGTATAGAATAGGAACCACTTCCTCATTCTCTAAAACATTATTTATAATTCAAAAGAGATCTCCAAAAATGGAGAGTTGTTGGAAATAAGATTTGTTCTCTGATTTTGGGGCTGCTAAAATTTCTTTTTTGCTAGATCAACTTCATTTCTCCAAATGCTTGGCCTCATCTCTTCAACAAATTTCTCCCAAAAATGCTGTAAAAGATTCCATAAAAAACCAATTAGATTTGCACATGAAAATCAGAATGCCAAAATTGGGAAAACAAACTCTCAAACTAAAATGCAACTAAATAAGTAAAAAGAAAGGAAATTTGAGCTTTCCATTGATCCCTGTAATGATATCTTTGGTCCAAGGAGGTAGTCTTCGAATGAATTTGCAACAACAAAAGTTTCAACCAATCAATTTTTTTGAAACAAATTTAGAAACTAGGTTTTTGGTGCAAATTCATAGCTCCATTTTCTTCTAAATTTTAGGCGTAGTAAATGACCAAATCTGGCCATGTAACCACTCCCAAAATTTCTAACAACCCATCCTGGCCCTCATTTGGCTAAGTTGAACTCAATATAGAGCCTTCCAAAGTCAGGGTATCAAAATTGCCAGTGTGTTGGAAATGCATGCCTAGGCAAAATCTGGGCATTTTATTAAATTCCAATTTTAACAATCTTCCTAACATTTTAATAAATTTAAGAACTAAACAATAAAATCAATAAAATGAATATTTAAAAATTAAATTAAAATCGAAATATTTAATACAAGAAAACAATAAACATAAAATTAAACTTAACAATAATAAAAGGAATATACAATTATTTGAGAACAATTAATTAAAACTTAATTTCAAAATTTCAAAGAAAAGGAGTCAACAAAGCTCATTAATGAGCTTGAGTCATTAGTAATGGAGGACATAATGGAGTTATAAGGACGAATGGAGGAGCCTAGAAACATAAGAAGGAGTCGGGATCATGTGGAGTGGGCCCGATTTCCACTATAACCAATCTTTTTGTAATTTATGAACTGTGATGTATGAGTCATTCTGGCTATAAGATCCAGGGAGAAATTAAAGAGAATTATATGAGACCTCTGATGTCAGGGCATTGATAAGGATTATTCCCAAGGCGTAGTCTAACTTATAGATGAAATAAACTTTTTCACCGAAATACTACAAAACAATGTCTAGAAAGAATGTGATTTTTTGTTATTTAAAATGCATTTTTGAATGCATAAATGGATTCAACACCCTGAAAACCCTCCGGGGCACTCAAATTCGACAGATTAAATAACTTAAACTCAAGATTTTAAAAATATATGTAGAATTTTGGTTAAAATTAACCAGAAAAAATATCTTAAAAAAGGTCATTTCGTCTATATGTTAGACTACGCCTCATTCCTAGTCTTTTTTAATGTGTTTTATTATAATTAAAATTATAATATATATTATATAATATTTATACTTAATCATTTTTTGTTAGGTCCCTATAATATTAGTGTAGCCCCTTATTGTTATTGTTGTGCCTTTACATTATTATTGTTATGTAGGTGCCGATTGTATTATGACCCCTTAGACTTCTATATATAGAAAAGAGGTCTTGTCATTTGTATCATCCAAGAATTGTTAATTTATGTAATGTAAAGGAGGTTTCCCCCTTGAAGAGGAAAAAATTTTGAGTCGTTGATCTATATTTTCTTATATTTTGTGATATGGTTGCATAACATTTGGTATTCGAGCTTTGGATTCTAGGGTTTCGCTGCTGCAAATAGGCCATTTTGGAATTTTTGCTATAACTTTGTTCCTACGAAGGTTCAAAAGCTGAAATTGTGACCATGTAGAGCCGAAATCTTGACGAACTTCTTGTAAAAAGTTCAGATCTTGGTTCGCTATATTTTCTGAGATATGGTTCGAAGACATTATGGTTTTTGCATACTCTAGAATTCAGTCTCAAACAGGTGACCTAGGGAAAATTGTCATAACTTCTTCTCTAAACATCAGATTTGAATTTCATAAAAAGAAACTGAAATTGCATGAACTACAATTTTTCCGGTATCATTTTCAGGGCTGAAGGTTGAAGCACTAATACATGACATTCATTACAAGTTCGCTCAACTGAACCAATCCATAATTAATTCATCGTGGGAGATTGGGAATAACATTATCTTGAAGAATCCAATTTTGGTCTAACTTGTGGCAATGGAAATAAGACTATGAGAGTTACCACAGGAAAAAAATTAAGACCATGGAGATGCAAAATTACAGATATAAAACAATTTGAATATTGAGCTCCTAAAAATCAAGAAAAAGGTGTATCTTTTAAAAATTTGCATAACTTTTGTTTGAAGAATCAATTTGAAGTGATTCAAACAACATAGTGAAGCATAGATATAATTGTTTGATTTTAAGATGCCTCAAAACAAAAAAATGGGCACACCTAGTAAGTAACCAAAAATCTCTACTATGACACATGAAGAAGAAGAAGAAATGCAACATAATATATCAAAATTACGAGACCAAGTGCAACAAATTTTTCTCTCGAAAAGAGTAACCAAAAATGAGCTGGAAGCTAATACGGATGGTATAGAATAAAAAATGAAAGGAAACATGTAATATTTGAAGAATGTTTTAAAAGAAGACATGGAAGGTTTGAAGGAATGTTTGACAAAATGCTTCTGAGTGGTGACAAAATACTCCATGAAATCAAGATGAGGACAAAAGGAATATGAAATATGATTTTAGAGACTCCAAAATTGGGCTTAAGACCCACCACATTCCAAAGATAAATATGAGAAAGTTTTATGGCAAGGATCTGATAACTTGGAAATTACAAATGGAGCAATTCTTTGATCTACATGATGTATCGCGCACACAAAAGGTACAAATTGCATGTTTATATTTAGAACAAAATCAATTTGTGTGGTATAGATGACTTTTTTCTCATAAATCAATTGTCACTTGAATTTTTTTTAGAAGGATTAGTATCACATTATGAGGATACAAAGAGCAATACCTTCTTTAGCCAATTGATAAATCTCAAACAAAAGGGTTCAATGGTAGAGCACATTGAGGACTTTCAAATATTTAATATCAATGTAAATGATATTCCAAAGGAGCATATGATTGATGTATTCATAGTGAATTTAAAGGATAACATCCAACATGAGGTTCTCCTTTGGGAACTTGATTCATTGGATAAGGCATTCAAGGTGGCAAGAAAAGTTGAAAGAAAAATTATGGAAACAAGGAAGTCTACCACTCATAGCTATAAAGATGGAAGTGTTGTTGCTCCTAGCCTCCCAAAACCTACAGGGTTGCCACCAAAACAACAGGAGGGAAAAAGAGAAAAAGGACTTTGTGACAATTGTGATAGAAAATACACTAAAGGTAATAAGTTTGCTGAGAATAAATTATTTTACATAGATTATGAAGAGCAGGAAGAAAAGGAACTAGAAACATCAAAAGAAGATGATATAAACTAGGGACCAACCCCAGAGAAAGAATAAATGAATCTGACCATATCTTGTAATGAATTGGCAGGAATTACCACTCCTCAAATTCTCAAAATAGAAGGATTTGCCAAGAATAAAAAGGTAATAGTGTTGATTGATTCTGGTAGTACCCATAATTTTATTCATTGTAAGATAACCAAGGAATTGAATTGCTTTCTATACCCAACACCAGAGTGTCAAGTGATGGTTGAAAATGGAATAACTATAAATTGCTCAGGGAAGTGTCATAATATCAAATTAACAATGGGGAAAAATGTATTTAATAATCCAATGCTTTCCATTCCAATGGGTGGGGTTGATGTTGTATTAGGGGTCCAATGGTTACAATATTTGGGAACGATAAATTTTATTTTTCAAGAACTTTTCTTGAAATTTTCATGGGAAGGAAATGAAATTGAATTAAGCGGAATCATAGGGAAACGAAGGAAGATAATCAACTCTAATGGCATGAAAAATATTTTGAAGAAAGAATAACATGATATAATTGCACAATTATGCTCACTAGGTGTTCAAACATTAAAATCATCTATTTCTCCATATCTCCAAATAATCTTGGAAAATCATTCCAAAGTATTTGAGACTTCTAAGGGCCTCCCACTTATTTGTGATCATGATCATGCTATTCACTTAATTCCAAGACGCGTTCCTCCAAACATCATACCTTACAAATATCCCTATGCCCAAAAAAGTGAAATTGAATGTATGGTTGCAAAAATGCTAGAGTTGGGTATAATTCGACCTAGCTAAAGTTCTTTCTCTGCTCCAGTAGTACTGGTACACATGAAGGATGGATCATGGCATATATTTGTGGATTATAGGGAGATCAACAAGCTCACTATTAAAGATACATTTCCCTTTCATGTCATTGATGAATTGTTGGATGAATGTCATGGACAAATTTACTTTACCAAGTTAGATCTTTGTTAAGGATATCATGAAATTAGAATGAAGACCGAAGATATTCTAAAAACAAAATTCAAAACTCATGAAGGTCATTATGAATATTTGGTCATTCCTTTTGGCCTTACTAATGCACCTTCCACATTTCAAGGTTTGATGAATTCCATTTTCAAACCCTTGCTTAGAAAATTTGTGTTAGTATTTTTTGATGATATACTATTTTATAGAAAGTCTTGTAAGGATCATGTTCAACATGATGATAAGGTGCTCAAAGTATTGGAGGAGAAACAATTGTATGAAAAAACTTCCAAATGTTTCTTTGCGGTACATTAGGTGGAATATTTGGGTCATATTTTATCTCATCAAGTTGTTCATATATATCTTAACAAAATTAATGCCTTCAAGGAATGGAAAATTCCCACAACCATAAAGAATATTCAAGGATTTCTCGGGTTAACAAGGTATTATCTCAAGTTTGTTAAGAATTATGGGAAAATAACAACACCTCTAACAACATTACTGAAGAAATATGCATTTTTTTGGACTCTAGAAGCAACTAAGTATTAAAGAGACAATGTGACAAGATCTAGTTTTAGCTACTACAGACTTCACAAAAACCTTTAGGTGGAATGCAATGCTTCAGGGAATGGAATTGGTGTTGTTTTAATGTAGGAAGGAAGACCCATTACGTTTGAAATTCATCCAATCAAGGGAAAGTATTTACATAAACCTATTTATGAGAAGGAAATGTTGGCAATACTACATGCCCTGAAGTGATGGTGCCCTTACCTAATGGGAAGACAATTCAAGGTAAAAACAAATCATGATAGTCTTAAATAATTTTTGGAACAAAGATTATCTTCAGAAGAGAAGAAAAAATGGGTCACTAAGATGTTGGTTTATGACATTGAAATCATCTACAAAAAAGGGAAGAAAAATGTTGTTGAAGATGCACTCTAAATAAGGGATGAGGATGTGGAAGCATTTCTTTATGCCATTTCGATTATCCAACCTAAAAAGATAACGAAAGAAAGGGAGGATTGAAAGAATGACGAAGAGGTGAGAAAACTAATTCAAAATTTACAACAAGATCCCAATACACCAGATACATTTGCCTGGAAAAATGACTCATTATGGTACAAAGATCACTTACATTTGTGTAAGAATTCCCAACTCAAACAAAATATTCTTTTGGAATTGCACACCTCTCCTTTAGGAGGGCACTAAGGATTTTAAAAAACATACCACAGGGTCAAGAAGGATTTTTTTGGGATGGCCTTAAATATAATATTCAAAAGTTTGTGGTAAAATGTTTGGTGTCTAACAAAATAAAGTTGAAACAGTTAAGATCCCTGGTCTGTTACAACCTTTATCCATTCCAAGTCAATGTTCGAAGGATGTCTCAATGGATTTTATCACAAGATTAACCAAGTATGAAGGAAATAATGTCATCATGGTGGTAATTGATAGAATTACTAAGTATCCACACGTTTGTGCATTATCCCATCATTTTAAAGTCAATATAGTTGCTACCGCATTTATGGAAACAATTCAAAAGCTACATGAAAACCCAAATAATATTGTATGTTAGGTCCCTATAATACTAGTGTAGCCCCCTTATTGTTATTATTAGTGTATCCCCCTATTTTTATTTTTGTGCCCATGTATCCCCCATATTCACCATAGAAGCCCACTATTGTTATTATTGTTATCTCTAATTATATTGTCACCCCTTAAACTCCTGCATATATCAAGGAGGCCTTGTCATTTGTATCATTCAAGAATTGTTCATTTATGTAATGTAAAGGAGGCTTCCCCTTTGAAGAGGACAATTTAAATCATTGATCTATCTTTTATTTTATTTTGTGAGCTGGTTGCATAACATTTGGTGTAAGAGATTTGTATTCTAGGGTTTCACTTCTTCAAACATGTCATCTTGGAATTTTTTCTATAACTTTTTTCTATGATACTTATGAGTCTGAAATTGCAACCACAGGGTGATGAAATCTTGATGAACAAAGCATACAAATTGCAGATTTTGGTTCATTGTATTTTTGGAGATATGATCCAAGGAAGTTAGGGTTTTTGAAGGCTCCATAATTCAATATCAAACATGTGACTTAGGGAAAATCATCATAAAATTATCTCTAATAACTAGATTTGAATTTTGTAAAAAGTGAATAAAAGTGCACAAATTTTCGTTTGTCTTGTATCATTTCTAGATCCGAAGGTTGAAACAATGACACATGGCATTTCGTACAAGTTCGCTCTACCGAACAAGCCTATAATCAGGACATCGTGGGAGATTGGGAATAACTCTTTCATGAAGACTCCAATATTAGTCGGAATTGTGGGGTTGGAAATAAGACTCAAAGGGATACCATAGGATGAAATTTCAAACCTTGGAGATATGAAATTATAAAGCTACAACATACCCAATATCGAGCTCCTACAAAGCAAGAAAAATGTGTGTATTTTTTAGAAATTTACATAAGTTTTGTTTGAAAAATCAGTTTGAAGTGATTCAAGGGGCATCGTGAAGCATAAATATCATTGTTTGATTTCAAAATGACTCAAAGCAATAAAATGGAAACACCTAGTAAGCAACCGGAAACCTCTACTATGACGCATGAATAAGAGGAAGAAATGTAACATGATATATCCAAATTACAAGACCAAGTGCAACAAATTTCACTCTCGCAAAGAGTAACCAAAAATGAAATGGAAGCTAAGATGGATGATTTGAAGAATGGTTTATAATCAAACATGGAAGGTTTGAAGGATGGATTAAAATAAGACATTAAAAGTTTAAAGGATGGATTAAAAATGGACATGGAAGCTAAGATAAAAGGTTTTAAGGAAGGTTTGACAAAGTTTCTACACAAAATGCTTTCCTAATAGCGAAAAGGTATTAGATGAAACCCATGATGAAAACAAAAGGAATGCTAATCATGATTTTAGAAACTCTAAATTTGGATTGAAGATCCATGATATTCCAACTATAGATATGAGGAAGTTTGATGGCAAGGATTTGATAACATGGATACTATAGATGGATAAATATTTAGATATCCATATTGTTCAACACACATAAAATGTACACATTGCATCTTTATATTTAAAACCCAATCAGTTTGTATGGTATCGATGGATTTTTTTTCTTGTAAACCACTTGTCACTTGGTCAATTTTTATGGAGGAAATGCTAGCACATTATGAGGATATAAAGAGCAACACCTTCTTTCTCCAATTGACAGATCTCAAATAAAATGGTTCAATGGCGGAGCACATTGAGGACTTCCAAAAATTGAATATCAAGGTAAATGATATTTTAGAGGAGCATAAGATTGATGTCTTCATAGGGACTTTAAAGGATAACATCCAACATGAGGTTCACTTTTGGGAACCTGATTCATTGGAGAAGGCATTTAGGGTGGCAAGGAAAACTGAAGGAAAAATTATGGGAACAATGAAGTCTACCACTCACAACTATAAAGATGGAAGTGTCAATTCTCCTAGCCTTCCACAACCTACAAGGTTGAAACCACAAAAATTGGAAGAAAAAAGAGTGAAAGGGATTTGTTACAGTTTTTATAACAAATACATTAATGGTAATAAGTGTGCTAAGAAGAAAATATTTTACATAGATTGTGAGGAGGAGGAAGAAAAGGAACAAGAAACATAAAAAGAAGAGGATTTACACTAGGAACCAACCCTAGATAAAGAATAAATGAATCCGACCATATCTTGTAATGCATTGGCAGGAATTACCACTCCTCAAACTCTCAATATATAAGGACATATCAAGAAGAAAAAGGTAATAATGTTGTTTGATTCAGGTAATACCCATAATTTTATTCATTGTAAGATAGCCAAGGAATTGAATTGCTTCATATATCCAGCACCAGAGTGTCAAGTGATGGTTGCAAATGGAGGAACTACAAATTTCTTCAGAAAGTGACATAATATCAAGCTAACCATGGTGGAATATATATTAAATAATCCATTGCTTTCCATTCCAATGGGTGGTGTTGATGTTGTACTATGAGTCCAATGGTTGCAATATTTGGGAGATTTTAAAGAAATTTTCTTGAATTAAGGGGCATCACATGGAAACTAGGAAAGATAATCAAATCTAATGGCATGAAAAATATTATAAATAAAGAACAATGAGACGTAATTGCACAATTATGATCACTAGAGGTTTAAACATCGAAATCATCTATTTCTCCAGATCTCCAAAAAGTCTTAGACAATTATTCCAAGGTATTTGAGACTCCCAAAGGCCTCCCACCTATCCTTGATCATGATCATGCTATTCATTTAATTCCAGGATGTATTCCTCTAAACATAAGGCCTTACAGATATCCCTATTCCCAAAAGAGTGAAATTGAACATATGGTTGCAAAAATGCTAGAGGCCAATATAATTCAACCTAGTCAATTTTCTTTCTCTGCTCCAATAGTATGGTTCCATAAGAAGGATGGATCATGGCATATGTGTCCGGAATATAGGGATCTCAACAAGCTCACTATTATAGATAAATTTCCCATTCCTATCATCGATGAATTGTTTGATGAATTACATGGAGCAATTTACTTCACCAAGCTAGATATTCATTTAGGATGTCATCAAATTAGAATGAAGATTGAAGACATTCCGAACACAACATTCAGAACTCATGAAGGTCATTATGAATTTTTGGTCATGCGTTTTGGCCTTACTAATGCACCTTCCACATTGTAAGGTTTAATGAATTCCATTTTCAAACCTACCCTTAGAAAAATTGTGTTAGTATTTTCTAATGATATACTAATCTACAACAAGTCTTGGAAGGATCATGTTCAACATGTTGACAGGGTGATCAAACTATTGGAGGAGAAACAAGTATATGCAAAAATATCAAAATGTTTCTTTGGGGCACATGAGGTAGAATATTTGGGTCATATTGTGTCTCATGAGGGTGTTAAGGTAGACCCTAACAAAATTAAATCATCTTTGAGGATTTCTCGAGTTGACATGGTATTATCACAAGTTTGTTAAGAATTATGGGAGAATAGCAGCGCCTCTAACAACATTACTAAGGCAACTAAGGCCTTTGAACATCTTAAAGAGGCAATGTTCCAAGCACCGATCTTAGCTACACCAGACTTCACAATTTCTCTTATTATGGAATGTGATGCCTCAGGAAATGGAATTGGTGTTGTTTTAATGCAAGAAGGAAGACCCATTTCTTTTGAAAGTATTCCAATCAAGGGGAAGTATTATTTATGAGAAGGAAATGTTAGCAATACTACATGCACTAAAGAAATGACGAACTTACCTAATGGGAAGACACTTCAAGGTAAAAACATCTAAGGATAGTCTTAAATAATTTTTGGAACAAATATTATCTTCAGAAGAGCAACGAAAATGGGTTACAAAGATGTTGGGTTATGACTTTGAAATCATATACAAAAAAGGGAAGCAAAATGTTGTTGCACATGCATTCTCGAGAAAGGATGAGGATGTGGAAGAATTTCTCTGTGCCATTTCTATTATCCATCCTAGTTGGATAAATGACACAAGGGATGAATGGAAGAATGGCGAAGAGGTGTGGGCACTCATTCAAAAGTTGTAACAATATCCTAGTGCATCTGATTCATTTATCTGGAAAAATGATTCATTATGGTACAAATATCGATTATATCTTTGTAAAAATTCGCAACCCAAACAAAAATTTCTTTTGGAATTGCACGCCTCCCCCTCAGGAGGGCCTTCATGATTTTTTAAAACTTAACACAGGGTCAAGAAGGAATTTTTTTGGGATGGCCTTAAATATGATATTCAAAATTTATGGAATAATGTTTAGTTTTCTAACAAAATAAAGTTGAGACAATTAAGACCCCATTTATGGAACTTTAAGGATATCATCCATTGTCCATCACATCATCTTTAAGATAAAATTCTAAGGTTCAAACAGTGGAATATCACATCGAGCATCAACAACAAGATAATCCAACTCTTGAAAGATAACCTCACTCTGGCGCAAAATCAAATGAAACAATAGGAAGATCAACATCGCAGTGAAATAAGTTTTGATGTAGGCGACTGTGTATTTTTATGGCTACAACCATATAAAAAAATGTCCCTCAAGCAAGCTAAGAAAGATAATAAATTATCACCCAAGTACTATGGTCCTTGCAAGGTGTTGCAAAAGATTTTTACTATGGCATATAAATTGGAGCTACCTACATCTTCCCGAGTGCACCTAGTTTTCCATGTTTCATGCTTAAAGAAGGTTATCAATGACAAGATTCCAGTTCAATCATTATTGCCAGAACTTGACGAAGAAGGAAAAAAAATATTGGAGCCAACAATAGTCACAGAATCAAGAACCCAATAGCTATGAAATCAATCAATTTTAGAGTATCTCATTAAGTGGAAGAACCTACCCACTGAAGATTCCACATGGGAGGATGAGAATTTTATACAGAAGCATCCATAACTACTAAAGTGTTGAGGAAAACACTTTTTTTGAAGTAGAGGGGCATGTTAGGTCCCTATAATACTAATGTAGACCCCTTATTGTTATTGTTAGTGTAACCCCCTATTGTTATTTTTGTGCCCATGTAGCACCCATATTGTTATTGTTGTGCCCCATAGAAGCCCACTATTGTTATTATTGTTATGCAGGCTCTGATTATATTGTGACCCCTTAGATTCTTATATATACCAAGGAGGCCTTGTCATTTAAATCGTCCAGGAATTGTTCATTTATGTAATATAAAGGAGGTTTCCCCCTTGAAGAGGATAATTTAAATTGTTGATCTATAATTTATTCTATTTTGTGAGCTGATTGTATAACATTGTAAGTGACAAAGATCCCATTTTCGCTGGAAATTTTTGGACAAAGTTATTTTCTTATCTTGGTACTTTATGGATATCGTCCACCATCCATCACATAATGTTTAAGAGAAAATTCTAAGGTTCAAGTAGTGGAATATCACATCGAGCATCAAAAACAAGTTCTCCAACACTTAAAAGAAAACCTGACTCTGACGTAGAATCGAATGAAACAACTGGAAAATCAACATCTTAATGAAATAAGTTTTACCTTTTGGTTGGTGATTCTATTGATATTCACCCTTGGAGTAAGATAAACATGGTCCATCATAGCTGCAGCACTCAACACTGCATGAAAGTTTACTGTGGTTACCAAGTTTTACTTATTACTTTAGCTTTTTACTTTATTTTACATGGAATGTTAAATGACTAAGGCTGAGGCTAGCACATATTTTGTTACCTGATTAATGAATAATTAGGAGTTAAATTATTTTAAAAATAAATAAAAGAAATGATTTGTAACCTCCTAAAATAGTTAAATAAAAACAGTTACTCATTTTCTTCCTCAAGAGGAGGAAGGGAGGAAAGGCTAGGGGGGGCTGAAATGAAAAAAAGAAGAGATCAAATGGGTAAAGGGGGAAACAATGCTGCCTAGATTATCTTGAGTTGGGTGGAATAAACAACTGGGAAAGTCTTGAGTATAGTCAGAGAGGTATGTGACATGAGGCTGGACAGTGTGTCCTGAAGCCCAAGATACCTGACTGCAACAAACTCATTTTATTGTGTGGAGAAGGAAGAGCTCGGGGGAGAGTCTGGACGTAATTTCTAGACTCACTGCTGGGTGGTGAGACCTTCCAAGAAAAGAATAGAATTACATAATTACTAATGCTGTGAACAGATAATTAGTCTAATCCTATCCTTAATGATCACTAATAGAAAATTATATCACCATGATTACCTTGTTAACCAAATTTGGAATTGCCAGTTCTGCAATTTAAATTAGTTAGAAATATCTATTCAAGAGAACTAGTTATGATTTGAACAGAGGATAGTTATGTGTAACTAGGGCAATACATGATATTTAAAATAGAGAATTGTAACTAAATTTCTTAGAGATGGAAAAGAAAATATAGATGATTAATCTAGAAAATGGGGGAAGCAAACCTTAATAATTTTTTTGTGACCTCTACTACTTACCTTCTTGAGGTTGAAAGCTTCCAAGTTTGTCTTCAATAGGATGGGTAAGCTGGCAGATGTGAGTACTCCTTGTATAGTGGAATGAACAAACAGAACCCCCATCTGAGTAACCATGATGATAAATTGTCAGCAAGAGGAAAACATCCAAGATAAATGAGGAAACAAATGTAGCAGAGTAACTTCTGGATGGAGCATGGCACAAAACCCCATCAAGATTGGAACGAACAAGCACAAATCCTCTTAGTGCAGCAGAGGATTGGTTCAGTTGTAGAGCAGAAAAACCAGATAACGACATCACCCAAATGATGTTGGGTGTGGAGCATGATTATCATCCTAATTTAGAGGTCTTTGTTTCAGCCAGATGTATAACCCAGGAAGATTGTACACCCCTCCATGTGGGGGGGACTTGTCCCCCCAGTGGGGGTTTGGGGGGGGGGGCATCCCCCCCGACTGGGGGGTCTGGGGGCCAGCGATCCCCTAGTGGGGATTTCGGGGGCAGCGCCCTCGAAGCTAAAAACAAATGTAAATTTTCCTTATAAAAGTATAGTAATTTCTAGTCAATCTGGGCCATTCATTAGGCAGATGATCTGACAATAGAATTTATGTTTAGTTTAGGGTTTTTTTCCCTAGAAGGCAACCCCTCCATTTGTATGAGGGTATTGTATTGAGGCTGTTGAATATATGCGTATTCTTAGAGCGAGAAACACATAGGGGAGACTATGAGAGAAAACAAAGGATATTACAGTGGATCTGCTATAGGTTGTGTCTCTTCATTTTGCTGGATAATAGAAAGGAAGGATTGGCTATTCTGGGTGGACATAGCCCAAACTAGGTGAACCACGTATCTCTGTGTCTCTCTGGTTTTATGTGTTTGTGTTTTTCCGCATATTATATGTCTTGCATTTCTCTATCATATATAATATTTTTCTAACAACTGGTATTAGAGCTGAGGGTTTATTTGGCTGATAAACTCGCAGGAAAGAAGGGTTCCTCATTCGAATGGGAGCAATGGTGGAAGGTGGTATGTTTAGGGTCGAAAAATTTAACGGCCAAAACTTCCCAGTGTGGAAGATTATTTGTATCAGAAATATATGTACCTACCATTGAGCGGAAAAACAAAGCAGCCGACAGCTATGACAGATGAAGAATGGAACATTCTCGATAGAAAGGCACTCGAAACAGTACGGTTGTGCCTCGCAACGTCGGTCGCCTTCAACATTTCAAAGGAAACAATGACAGAGGGTCTGATTCAGGCGTTGGCGAAACTATATGAAAAACCCTTGGTCTCAAACAAGGTATTTCTTATGAAACGGTTATTTAATATGAAGATGCCGGAAGGTGGATCTGTTGCAGACCATTTAAATGATTTTAATACAGTTACAAGTCAGTTAAGTTTTGTAGGGGAAAAATTTGATGATGAAGTTAGAGCTCTGTTATTCTTGTGCTCATTGCTAGAAAGTTGGAATGGTTTAGTAATGGCCATTAGTAACTTTGCTTCTGGATCTAGTACTTTAAAGTTTGATGATGTTGTCGGTGCTATCCTTAGCGAGGAAATGCGACAGAAAAGCTCCGGTGAGACATCGGGTAATGATTTGAGTGCAGAGTCTAGGGGAAGAAGAATGGAAAGAGGAAAGATCTCAGGATATCACATTAAATCAAGGAAAGGCAGATCCAAGTCCAGATCGGGGATAGTGTGCTAGAAATGAGGAAAGAAAGGACACCTAAAGAAAGACTGTAGATCTCGGAAGGGAAAAGAAGGAGACGCATAGCAAGAAAACAATCATGAAGCAAATGTGACAGGTGAGGTGTTACAAGATGCTTTGATTCTTTCTTTCGAAAATATTACTGATTCCTAGGTGGTAGATTCAAGGGCCTCATTCCATGCCACACGCGATAAGAAATATTTTCATGACTATGTTCAAGGAGATTTTGGACAAGTCCATTTGGGTGATGATAAACCCTGTAAAATTGTTGGAATGGGTAAGGTTCTTGTAAAACAACAGAATGGAAACCAATAGCTACTAAAGGAGGTAAGGCATGTTCCAGATCTGAAGAAAAATCTGATTTCAATAGGGAAGTTAGGCGATGAAGTTTGTGTGACAACTTTCACAAATAAAGCTTGGAAGGTCACCAAAGGAGCCCTAGTAATAGAAAAAGGCGAAAAGGTTGGTACAATGTATTTATGCAATGGTATTTCTAACTCTGTTAATGCTTTAACTTCCAAAGGAGCAGATGCAACATTATGACATCATAAGCTCGGACACATGAGTGAGAAGGGGATGAAGATTATTCACTCAAGGAATTTGTTGCCGAGTTTGAAGAATATTGATTTGGACTTCTATGAGAATTGCATTTATGGAAAATAGAAGAGAGTCAGATTTCTCAGAGTTGCGAAAGAAAAGAGGAGCGAAAAATTAAAGCTTGTGCATACATATGTATGGGGACCTGCTCAGGTATCATCTCTCCATGGCTCTCATTATTATGTTACTTTTATTGATGATGCAACTAGAAAAACTTGGATTTGTTGTATTCAGAATAAATTTGATGTATTTGATACTCTCAAGAAATGGAAAGCTTTGGTTGAGATTGAGACAGGAAAGAAATTGAAGTGTCTCAGATCAGACAATGGAGGTGAATATTACAACAAAGAGTTTGATAGG
>APFE031653847.1:42521-107169 GCA_000404065.3 Pinus taeda
TATTTATGCAATGGTATTTCTAACTATGTTAATGCTTTAACTTCCAAAGGAGAAGATGCAGCATTATGGCATCATAGGCTTGGACACATGAGTGAAAAAGGAATGAAGATTCTTCACTCAACGAATTTGTTGCCGGGTTTGAAGAATGTTGATTTGGACTTCTGTGAGAATTGCATTTATGGAAAACAGAAGAGAGTCAGATTTCTCAGAGTTGGGAAAGAAAAGAAGAATGAAAATTTGGAGCTTGTGCATACAGATGTATGGGGACCTGCTCAGGTATCATCTCTCGGTGGCTCTCGTTATTATGTTACTTTTATTGATGATGCAACTAGAAAAACTTGGATTTATTGTATTAAGAATAAATCTGATGTATTTGATACTTTCAAGAAATGGAAAGCTTTGGTTGAGATTGAGACAGGAAAGAAATTGAAGTGTCTTAGATCAGACAATGGAGGTGAATATTGCAGCAAAGAGTTTTATAGGTACTGTTCAGAGCATGGAATTCGCAGAGAGAAGACAGTTCCAAGAACACCACAAGAAAATGGTGTGTCAGAAAGGATGAACAGGACAATCATGGAGCGTGCAAGGTGCATGAGATTGCATGCAGGATTGCCTTTACAATTTTGGGCAGATGTTGTAGATACCGTTGTTTATCTAATAAATAGAGGGCCTTCAATTTCTTTGGATGGTGGTATTCCAGAGGAAGCATGGACAGGTAAAAAGGTAAACTACTCTTTTTTAAAGCCTTTTGGTTGTGAGGCGTTTGTCCATATTAATAAATTAAATAGAACAAAGCTGGAGGCAAAATCAAAGAAATGTACCTTTATTGGATGTGGTTTTAATGATTTTGGTTATCACTTATATGATTATGAAAATAAAAAATATCATTAGGAGAAAAGATGTAATATTCAATGAAAATGTCTTGTATAAGAATCAATTGCAGGAAAAGAAACAGGAAAAGGAAAACAAGGAATACACAAGTCTTGATGAAATCACTGAAAAAGTAAAGGTGCCTAAAAATAATAATAATCAACAACCACAACAACAACAACCATCACAACTACAACAGGCACCCCAAACACCTGAAAGTGGTGTTAGAAGATCTACCAGGATAAGTAGACCCCCTGAACGTTACTCTCCTTCATTATATTATTTATTGTTGACTGATTCCGGTGAACCCGAATGTTATGAAGAAGCAATGCAGGTTGAAAGCAGGAAGAAGTGGGAGGTAGCCATGGAAGAAGAGATGGACTCCTTAATGCATAACCAGACTTGGGATTTAGTCAGGTTGCCTGCAGGAAAAACTACATTGAAGAATAAATGAGTTTACAGGTTGAAGGAAGAAGATGGAGGAAAACATAGGTACAAAGCTAGACTTGTGGTGAAGGGGTTTGCATAGAAGAAAGGTATTGATTTTAATGAAATATTTTCTCCTGTTGTTAAAATGACTTCAATCAGAACTATTTTGAGTCTTGTAGAAGCTGAAGATTTGCATCTTGAGCAGTTAGATGTAAAGACAACCTTTCTCCATGGGGATTTGGAGGAAGAGATATATATGCAGCAGCCACAAGGATATGAAGTGAAAGGGAAGGAGAAACGTGTGTGTAGGTTGAAGAAGAGCTTGTATGGCTTAAAACAGGCTCCAAGGCAGTGGTATCTAAAATTTGACAAGTTTATGTCTGAACAAGGTTATACTAGATGTCACTCTGATCATTGTGTTTATCTGAAAAGCAAAATTATGGCAGCTATATTATATTGTTATTGTATGTAGATGACATGCTTGTTGCAAGATCTAACATGCAGGAAATAAATGTGCTCAAAAGAAAATTGGCAAATTCATTTGCAATGAAGGATTTGGGAGCTGCAAAACAAATCCTTGGTATGAGAATAACTAGAGACAGGAAAAATCGCAAATTAACATTGTCTCAGAATGAGTACATACAAAAGGTGTTGAAAGATTTAATATGCACAATGCAAAACTAGTTAGTACACCTTTTTCTAGCCATTTCAAACTTAGTAAGGAAATGTGCCCAAAGACCCAAGAAGACATGGATTATATGTCTAAAGTTCCATATGCATCAACAGTCGGAACCTTAATGTATACAATGGTCTACACAAGGCCTGATATTGCACATGCAGTGGGAGTTGTAAGCAGGTACATGAACAATCCAGGAAAAGAACATTGGATGGCAATGAAATAGATTCTCAAATATTTGAGAGGTACCACAAATCAAGCATTATGATTTGGTGGTTCAAACATTTCTCTACAGGGATATGTTGATGCAGATATGGCAGGTGACAGAGATAACAGGAGGAGCACTATAGGATATGTATTTACTGTAGGTGGAACAACTCTTAGTAGGGTTTCAAAAATCCAAAGTGTTGTAGCACTTTCAACAACAAAAGCAGAGTATGTTGTTGCTATAGAGGCTAGTAAGGAAATGATTTGGTTACAAAGGTTTATGGATGAATTGGGTAAGAAGCATGATATGGACACGTTATACAGTGATAACCAAAGTGCCATTCATCTTGCAATGAACTCAACATTTCATTCCAGGACTAAACACATACATCTCAAGTACCATTTCATATGATTAGTGTTGGAAGATGGAGAGTTGAAGCTGGAAAAGATACACACTAGCCAGAATCCTGCAGATATACTAACAAAAGTTGTAACGAGGGACAAACTGAGAATATGCTCAGTTTCAATTAGTCTTCAAGGATGACGATGAAGATGAGAAATAACCAGGTCCAAAGAGGAGTCATTATCCAACAAATGAAGCAGCGGTGGAGTTGCTATAATCATTCTCCAAGTGGGAGATTGTTGGGTGTGGAGCATGATTATCATCCTAATTTAGAGGTCTTTGTTTCAGCTAGATGTATACCCCAGGAAGCTTTTACACCCCTCCATGCAGGGGGGTGGGGGTGGGATCCTAATTTAGAGGTCTTCATTTTGCTAGATAATAGAAAGGAAGGATTGGCTGTTCGGGGTGGACGTAGCCCAAATTGGGTGAACCATGTATATCTGTGTCTCTCTGGTTTTATGTGTTTGTGTTTTTCCGCATATTATATGTATTGCATTTCTCTGTCATATATAATATTTTTCTAACAAATGACACCACTGATGGCTAAACGCGAGAGGAGTGGTTACGAAGTTAAACCCTAGTTGCTTGGAGTCGTCGGATTGCTAATTCTAGATCGGAGGGAGAAAAACAAGCCAGATGTCGCAAGCCACTAGAGCCTTATGGCAACTGCATGCAATGACATTAACCATGTGCACATAAACTCATAGTGTAGTACTATTTGACATTAACTCCATTAAGTTAATCGATGTACAGTGAAGGCATATGGATGTCGAATCCGTCGGATTTCCCAAGAATCATTAAATTTAACCACCATATTATGTTAATGCTTAAACATTGTAACCCAACATCATATGTTAATATTTGGAAATGCTATTGCACAGTAAGCTCAACATTTATGAGGTAATATAAATATTTTTATTTATTTTTTGTATTTTTTGTCTGTTTGAATGAGGTAAGATGTTACAAATGTTATCAGTGCTCAGGTTCGCACACTAAGACTTTTGGGATGTTATATATATATTATATAATATATATATATATATATATATATAATATATATATAATAATATATATATATATATATATATATATATATATAATATATATAATAATGCAATAAATGACTAAGTAAATGTGAATGTGATCACAGAGATCAACACCAAAGAGAAGAATGCAGAGGAGTCCCAGAGCATCGAACTAGGCATAGGCAACTTATGTAGAGGCCAACCCTGACATATGGATACAACTAGGAGAGGAATCTCAACAAGCCAAAGCTACCCTACTTGAAACTATTCAATAATTACGTTCTAAGATGACAAATTTGAGGACGGATAATGAATGATTGCGACAAGAACAAGAGAGAACTCTTAAAAGTCTATCTATTCGACATAATCAACGGGAACTAGATCCCAGTGCTGAGGATAGGGAAAAAAACCCCGACGACTCATCATGGAGAAGATAATGTAGATTTGGTAGAAAGACATAGGGAAGATGAAGAGGGATGTTCGGATAATGTTTCTGACCAGGGCAAGACAAAAAGACAGAAATTGGAATTACAAGGGGAATTCAAAAAGATAAAATCATCACTCTTTGAGGGAGAATCTGAAGAAGTAGTGGAAGCTTGGTCAATTGACATGAGAAAATACTTTCAGATTTATGACTACACTGATAAAATTAAGGCATGACTGGAAGTTTATCAATTAAGGGGTAAGGCTACCCTTTGGTGGGAGGAAATCAAAATTGTGAGAAAAATTGATGAAGAACAAGTTACATGGAAAGAATTTCAAAAGCATTTCAAGGATAAGTATTTAATTGAACGTTATTATAATGAAAAAACAAAGGAGTTCCATGAGTTAAGGTTGGGAACCTTGACCATGGATGAACATGTGAAAAAAATTACCTCCTTATTGCGATATGTACCATATATGCAGGAAGAAAAGGCCAAGATTCAATGTTTTATTAGTAGCCTACCCAATTTTATGAAGGAAAAGCTTGAATTTGATTACCCAAGAACAATGGATGATGCGGTGCGAAAAGTCCGCATTTGTTATCAACAAATGAAACAAAAGAGTGAGGGATCTAAAGGAGGATTGAGTAGGAGGGGGAGGAATTTAACCCCAAGCAAACAGACAAAAGTTACTAACAAAAGAAATATACAACAAAGACCCTTCAGTAAATTTCCAGCAAGGAACCAGTCTAGCGTTAGCTACTCTAAAAATAGACAGTCAGAAGGGGTTAATAAAACTGTTAGAGATCAGCAGCCAAAACAACCTCCACAATGTTGGGGATGTGGAGAACCCCATTACTACAAAAATTGCCTGCATAAAGCTAGAACAAAACATCTTTCGAATATGCAAGAAGCTATCGCGGTTGGGGAGGTGGCAAGGAGTATGCCCAGAATTAATGCTACTTTGGATGATCATCAAACATAATACCTACCCACCATGATTGAGTGTGAAGGTATGATCGCTAATCAATATATCTCTGTTTTGTTTAATCTGTGTGCTAGCCTAAGCTATGTTAGTCCTAAGGTTGTAGAGGATTGTGAACTGCAGAGCAGTAAGTTCTAAAAACCTTGGTTAGTTCAATTAGCCATAGGGACAAAGAGAAGGGTAACTGCAAAAACAGAACGTTGTCCTGTAACAATTTCAGGACAACTAATTTATGTTGACCTTAATATACTCCCTTTGGGTTCGTACGATATACTAATAGGGATGGATTGGTTGGAAGGACATTGGTACCTAGTTGATTGTAAGGAGAAAAATGTAAGTTATATCACTGAGTCAGGGTAGAGAAAGGAAATACAAGGAATCAAGAAAAAGATTAAGTTGCGTCCTATTACTGATATCCAATTAGGAAAATGTATTAGGAAGGGTTCAGATTTATGTTGTCTAGGTAGGATACAAAAATTCCAAGAGTAAAATGACTTCCTTGGAAAATATCCCTGTCATTCAGGAATTGTTGATGTATTCCCTGAATGCATTCCTGGATTGCCACCTAAGCATGATATTGAATTCACCATTGAATTAGTTCTTGGTGCAGTTCCTGTTTCTAGAGATCCTTATCGCATGAGCATACCTGAGTTAACAAAACTCAAAATGTAGCTTCAAGAACTTATGGATAAAGGTTATATTTGCCCCAGTGTGTCCCCTTGGGGAGCCCCCATACTATTCATACGGAAGAAAGACTGAACCTTGAGGTTATGTATTTATTATCATGAGTTTAATAAACTAACCATGAAAAAATAAATACCCTTTACCACGTATTAATGATTTATTTGATCACGTGCAAAGAGCTAGAGTGTTCTCAAAAATCAACCTAAGGTTTGGCTACCACCAGATAAGGATAAAGGAGGAAGATATTTGTTAAACTTCTTTTCAAACTTGTTATGGTCATTACGAGTTTGTGGTATTGCCTTTTAGTCTTACAAATTCCCCAACTACTTTTATGAGTTTGATGCACAATATTTTTCAACATAATTAGATAAGTTTTTACTAATTTTTATTGACGACATTTTAATTTACTCTAAGAATCAGGAGGAGCATGAAAAGCATTTTAGGATAGTGTTTCAAACTTTGCGAGACAATCAGTTATATTTTAAATATAGAAAGTGTGACTTTTTCAAAAGCCAAATACAATATTTGGGTCGCGTTATCTCAGCAGAGGGAATAACGATGGATCTGGAAATTATTAAAACTATCATGGAATGGACTACCTCGATGAATGTTGCTGATATTAGATCATTCTTGGGCTTGGACGATTATTATCGTTGGTTCACTGAATGTTTTTTTAAAATCACTTTTCTGATGACCTCATTACAAAAGAAGGGACGCACTTTCCGATAGACAACTGAATGTGAGAAAGCTTTGAAAGATTAAAACAATTACTTACCACTGCACCCATGCTGAAAGTAGCAGATCTGAAAAAATATTTCATGGTTTGAACGTATGCAAGTAAATAAGGTGTTGGCGGAGTATTGACGCAAGAAGGGAAAGTTATAGCCTATGAATCACACAAATTTAAAGAATGTGAGCAATGATATTCTGCCTACGATCTTGAATTGACAGCAGTAATGTATGCACTTAAAATGTTGCTACACTACCTATTGGAAAGAAATTTATGTTATTAGAAGATCACAACAGCCTTACAAATTTATTTAACCAATCCATCTTAAATGCTCGGTAGGCCAGATGGACAACATTTTTGAGCGAATTCAATTTTGAAATGAAGCACCTTAAAGGGAAAGCAAATCGAATGGCTGACGCATTAACCATAAAATTACATTGTATTTATGAAGTTCAATTCAATCAGGTACGATCAAACCTCCTTGAAATAATTAATGAAGCATCCCTTAAGGATCCAAATTATGCCTTCCTTTGGCAGCAGGAAATGGAAGCTCAAGTGAAGGGGGGACAATCTGATTTTGAAATAAATTTAGATAAAATGCTAACCTTCAAAAATTGAATATATGTTCCTAATCAAAATTCTGTCAAACAATTGATATTGGATGAATTTCATAGGAAACTGTATGCTGCCCACCCAGGGTACCAGAAGCTACTTTCTGCCATCAAAAAAGGTATTTCTGGCCGAGTTTAAGGAAATATGTCACTGAGTACCTATCCAAATGTTTGGAGTGCCAATTGGTGAAGGCAGAGCATGAACACCCTACTAGGCTATTACAACCATTTCCCATTCCTGAGTGGAAATGGAAGGTAATTAATTTATATTTCATCATCGGTTTACCTTGCACCAAGAAGCAACATGACTAAATTATGTTTGTGGTGGACAAGCTAAGCAAAACAACTCATTTCATACTTATAAAATCCACTTACAAAAATTTGGAAATTGCAGACATATTTATGACAGAAATTTTCCGACTGCATGAAATACCCAAGGTGGTAATCTTTGATAGGGATGTAAAATTTACATCCAAATTTTGGAAAACACTCTTCTGGGTTGGGTACCCAAATTCAATTTAGTATTTCCAACCATCCACAGACAGATGGCCAAACAAAACGAGCGAATCAAGTTTTGGAGGATATGTTAAGAATGTTTGTGATGCAACAACCGCATATGTGGGAAGATTACCTCCACTTAGTGGAATTTTTTTATAATAACAGACACCATGAATCATTGGGCCTGAGCCCCTTTGAGATGTTATATGGAAGAAAGTGCAAGGTGCCCATAGATTGGAATAGTCATGTCAATAGACTGACCTTGGGTCCTGACATGTTAGCCGAAATGGAAGAGACGGTTAAGAAGGTTCGTCAGAACCTAAAAGCTGCCCAGGATAGACAAAATATTTATGCAGATAAAATAAGAACATACAAGGAATTCTAGTTGGAGGATCATGTGTACTTGAGAGTAAAGCCCCGAAAAAGCACCTTACAATGGAGGGTTGTGCTAAGTTATCAACCCGATATTGTGGACCTTTTCAAGTCTTAGAACGGATTGGACCTGTAGCATACAAACTTGCATTACCAAGCCATATTCGGGTCCACAATGCTTTCCATGTCTCCTTGCTAAAAAAATATTTGTACAACCCTCAACATATAATTAACTGGGAAAATATACAGGTAATAAGTTAATAGAATACATAACTTATATTTGGTTGTTTTGAGAGGTTTCTGACAACAAATTTTAAATGTGTAGGTCGAACTGGAAGGAGAGTTTCTGGAAGAACCTCTTCGTATTCTCAATCAGAGAGAAACCACCTTGCGGAAGCGAGTCATCACCCAGGTTAAAGTGCAGTGGAGGCACTTTGGCCTGAAAGAAGCTATCTGGGAAGAAGAGGAATTTATGCGGAAGGCTAATCCAACACAATTTGCTTAAATAAAAAAGAACACTACAGATAATGTTCCTCACAAGGGGGGGAGCTGTAGCACCCCACACTACATGAACATTTACTATGGTTACCAAGTTTTACTTATTACTTTAGATTTTTATTTTATTTGACATGGAATGTTAAATTACTAAGGCTAAGAGGCCAATACATATTTTGTTACTTGATTAATGAATAATTAGGATTTAAAGTATTTTAACAAGAACTGAAAGAAACAATTGTTAACCTCCCAAAATAGTTAAATAAAAACAATTGTTGATCTGCTTCCTCAAGAGGAGGAAGGGAGGAAAGGCCTAGGGGGGTTGAAATGAAAAAACGAAGAGATCAAATGGGTAAAGGGGGCATAACAATGCTGCCTAGATTTTCTTGAGTTGGGTGGAATAAAACAATGGGAAAGTCTCGAGTACAGTTGGAGAGGTATGTGACTTGAGGTTGGACTGTGTGTCCGGAAGCCCAAGATACCTAACTGCAACAAACTCATTTTACTGTGTGGAGAAGGAAGAGCTCGGGAGAGAGTCTAGACAAAATTGCCAGACTCACAGCTGGGTGGTGAGACCTTCCAAGCAAAGAATGGGATTTCATAATTACTAATGCTGTGAACATATAAGTAGTCTAATCCTGTTCTTAATGATCATTAACATAAAATGATATCACCATGATTACTTTGTTAACTGAAACTGGAATTGCCAATTCTGCAATTTAAATTAGTTAGAAATATATATTTAAGAGAACTAGTTATGATTTGAATGGAGGATAGTTATGTGTAACTAGGGAAATACATGATATTTAAAATAGAGAATCGTAACTAAATATCTTAGAGATGGAAAAGAAAATATCGGTGATCAATCTAGAAAATGTAGGAATCATACCTTAAATAATTTTGTTGTGACCTCTGCTACTTACCTTCTCGAGGTTGAAAGCTTCCCAGTTTGTCTTGAACAGGACAGGTAAGTTGGCAGAAGTGAGTACTCCCTATATAGTGGAACAAATGAACAAAACCCCCATCTGAGTAGCCACGATGAGAAATTGTCAGCAAGAGGAAAACATCGAAGAGCAATGAGGAAACATGTGTAGCAGAGTACCTGCTAGATGGAGCATGGCACAAAACCCCATCAGGACTGGAATGAACAAGAACAAACCCTCTCAGTGCAACGGAGGATCAGTTTAGTTGTAGTGCAGAGAAACTAGAGAAAGATATCACCCAAATGACACCACTAACAACTGAATGTGGGAGGAGCAGTTACGAATTTAAACCCTAGTTGCTCAGATCCGTCTGATCGCCAACTCCAGATCGGAGGGAGAAAACCAAGCCAGATGTCGCAAGCCCCCAAAGCCTTCTGGAAATTTCATGCAATGCAATTTACCATGCGAACACCAACTCATAGTGTAGTACTGTTTGACATTAATTCCATTAAGTTAGTCGATGTACAGTGAAGGCATATGGAATGTCGAATCTGTCAGATTTCCCAAGACTCATTAATGTTAATGTTTAAACATTGTAACCCAACATCATATGGTAAGCTTTGGAAATGCTATTGCAAGATAAGCTCAACATTTATGAGATAATATATATTTTTTATTTATTTATTGTATTTTTTGTCCATTTGAATGAGGTAAGATGTTACAATAGCTTAGGAAAGTAAGGGATTAATTGATCATATTTAAGATTTTATTTCTATGATGAAAAAGAAAAAAGAGAAGCATTCCTACAAATATGGTCCATCATAGCTTAGGAAAGTAAGAGATTAATTGACCTTGTTTAAGAATTTTTCTATGATGAAAAAGTAAAAAGAGAAGTTTTCCTTCCTAGATCATTGTAGTTTAAAAAAAAAAGAGCAATGTTCTTAGATCACTGTAATTTTGCTAACAAATAAAAAAATAGTAATATAGCAAATCTAAATATGAATTATCTTTATATACTATTTTACAAAAAAATGTATTTATCATGTTAAAAATCTAAAATTTATATGGATATACTATAAAAAGTTCCTCATGATAAATTGTAATTAAGTCAACTGTATAAAAAGTTCCTCATGATAAATCGTAATTAAGTCATCTGTAAGTGATATGTCATAAGTAAGTTATCTGTAAGTGATATATTTTGTGTAACTTCATAAAAGTCATAGTTTTGTTCAAATAAAAATTTGTTGTTTCACATTTATTATATATATTACATTTTTTGAAATACTTCATTTTTAACCTAAAATATATTATATTCTTAGTTTATAGTAAATAGTAATTATATATATTTATAATTATATATATTATATATATATAAATAAAAATTTCGAAATATTTTTTTGTTAATTATTTTGATGATATAGGTGTATTTATTTTGGAATAGGGTTTGAAAATTTTAATTTAATTATCAATAATTATTAAGTGGGTGGTATGAATTTATCCTCGACCAGAATATTCTAAAACATTGTTAGTAGTGCACAAATCAAATATTGATATTTATTTCTAAAGTAGTTATGTGTTTTTTGCCTTTTTGATTAAATTGATTGTTTAAAAAAATGTGATATGAACAAGTTTCATATAAAGTGAGCTATGTTTTTTTGGGCATGTGTTATTGATAATCTATCGTATAACCCCATGGTATTGTAAGCACATTGTAAGAAAGTCAACCTACATCTTAATAATCTCCATGATAAGGTGGGAGTAAATATCAATGGATAACAAATATTGTTCCATGTTTTTTAAATGTATATATGTTTAACTTATATATTCATTCATTTTATAATTAATAATAATAATAGTAATTTAAAATAAAGTGATAATTTAGTTAGTTTAAAAAAATTCTTAGAAATATAAGACATATTATAAAGTGTTTTGGTTATTAATATGGATTCATGCTTAACTGCATTTATGAACAAATTAATTTACATAATTGTATTTTTCAACCATTTAAAACTAAATAAGAAAAAGTTAAATTTTTTTTCTTTAATATTAATAAACCACTATTAAAAATTAATTAACAAAAGGATACCTATTAACTTATTTATTAATTTAAATGTAAGTAAATCTGGTAAATTAAATAATGTTACATAAGGTTGCTTTAGATAAATATAAAATTTATAATTAATAATTTGAAATATAAGTAATATTATAAAAGGATACCTATTAACTTATTTATTAATTTAATGTAAGTAAATCTTGTAAATTAAATAATGTTACATAATGTTGCTTTAGATAAATATAAAATTTTAATAATTATATATTTTAGATATAAGTAATATTTTATAAAATTCTAATTTTTAATTGATAAAATTATTATTTTGTAAATAGAAATAAGACTTATCACTTTCCAATACTTTTAATTAACATATTATATATATATATATATATATATATATATATATATACACTATCAAATCCAAAACCTTGAATTGTGTATTTTTATGAAGAATATATAAAGTATGAACCGGCTAAATGAATGTGCTGTTTGACTTAAAAGTTGGCTGAAATCATTCATTATTGGATTTAGAGTTACTATTTTTGGAAAATCGTACTATTTTCTTTCACGATGAAATGTTCCTAAGTTTTAAAGTGGAAAGTTTAATGTATAATTAATTTTCACATATAGTTACTGTCTTTTAGCAGAGGAAATAAATTATTGAAATTGTATTATTTATAAAGCAAAAAGATGAATAGTTTAATAATAAATATATTATGTGAACATATGTGTTATTAGAAAATATTCCATCAATATATATTTTTAAATATTCAATATATTATATTAATTTATTATTGTTAATTTCTCATTTTTATATTTGAAAAATAAAATATTTTTCAATGGTAAATGAGTTTAATATATATTTTTATTAGTATGGAAAATTTTGTTACCTATAAAAGGAATATACACAAAATCACAGTAGATATTTTCCCAAACACATGATATTTTAAGAGGTAGTTAATTTTTTGCACTTCAATGACTAAAACCTAATATAATCTAGCTGCATCATAGGTTATTTAGTGGTCATCATTTATAAAAATTCATAACCACTTTCTAAAACATGATGGGAAGTATAACATTTTTCAATTTATATTTTGTTGAATTGACATGTAGAGAAGATTATAAGAATACCCCTAATATGTATTATATGTTTATTTAAATGAGGGAATTTTCTATGAGGATAAATAAATTCAAAAGATGTTTTATTAATAATATAATATGTATTATATTTTTTGTGAATATTTTATCAAATCATAAAAATATGATGATGACTTTTTAATTTATTTATAAATAGAAACATTATATAATATTAGGGAAATATATATTTTAAATGATAATATACTTATTTTCCATGTTTGGAAAAAGAAACATAATTATGCCTATCCTCTAGCCAACAATGTTGTAAGCATCATGAGTTAGGTTTTGCATCGTTATTAGGAGACACTCTTGCATATTGATCTTTCATACTTAACCATATTTCACCATAAAATGGGTCTATATGTGTTGATCTTGACCTACACTTATCTCAAGCTAAGAAGAAATTAGTCTTTTCAGTTCCACTTTTGCTGTGGATTTTTAATGACATATGCATCAATTATGATTTTTTTTTCAAGTACACCATAGGATATTCTTGAATATTATGGCACATGATTCTATCCATCAATAAATACAGAAGGTAAGAATATTAATCAAGTGCATTTAATAGATGAAATCCTCTTTGGCCATTAATTTTTACCCAAAGAGGACTCCTTTTCAAAGAAGAGATACCACTTTTAAGCATCATATTTCTCTTTGTATCATAAAAATGTTGAAATATTCACGATTTTGTAACAAATGTTGGGCATACATTAGGATTTAGATTTGTAGGTATAAACTTAAACCTATAAATTGTAAATTAGATTGTTGGTTATAATAAAAGCAATTTAAATTTTTATTGTTGACCATGTATATATTACATAGAAATCATGTCATAGGGCATGCCACCATATTGGATAAAAAATAGGAGAATTAAGAAATGAAATATCCATAAGAAAGCAAATTAAGAAATGAAATATCCATAAGAAAGCCTCGTTAGCAATTTACTAGCATGAGAAAGGGATTGGGTCAATAATATATGTTGGAATACCTTAGTGGAAATATATTATTTTCCAATGTAATGTTGTTATTCAAACTCTACAATGAATAAATAATGAAGAACGGAAATATTCATTCAAACAAAATGCATCAAATTCCAAAATACTATTAAAACACATGATACATAGTTATTCATATTGGATTTTAATTATAAGGTCCATTTTTAGTTTAGTCTCAATCTCAAAACCCATAAAACACATTTTTCAAAGTATGGTTAAAATGCATAAGATTCTATTTTCATAAAACCCTAACAAATTCGCTAACATTCAACTTCAAAATTTTTACTATGATTTTGAACCGACCTCAATTTTTCCATGTACTCTTGGATTCGAATACCTTGTAAACATAATGCTAACTAGTTTGTTGACTTTTCCCATTAAAACCACTTGTATACTACTAATCTCTAACATCTTAGAGACACAATGTAGATACATTTTTTTTTTGCAATATGCTATTATGTGGGTCCTAACCATCCCCGTTAACAAAAAAATAACTATAAATACCTAGTTGCTTAAAGAACTACATAAAAAAATAGTCTCAATAATATCTATCTTGATGTGCTTAATGAACTTAATGGGTAGTTGCAATACAACCACATTGAAATCTTCCTAACATGGATATCACTATTTTCTAGCATGACATGCAATCAAAGTGAATAAATTGTGTAAGAGAAAGATAATAAGAAACTTTTAACAAAACTTTATAAGGAAATATAACTCATTTTTTAATTTTACAAAATTTTCACACAATATTAGTGATCTTCTTTGTTTAATCATGATTCACATATTATATCTCCATTCATTTTCACTTACTAAATGTATTGAAATGCACCTCGACATATTATTTTATGATTTCAAAATAAGAGTTCATTAATAAGACAATAACTGAAATGGATTCTTGTGAAGTAGGAAAAACTGGACTCCTAAAGATACACCAAACTACTGGTTAATTTGTTGTCAACTCTATTATAGAACAAGATGCCAAAAAACTAAGACTAAAAAGGAGAATAAATTAGCTTGAAGAGGATCTTAATACAATGCCTATGTTCATGACCACCTTAGTTATCAAAGAACCCGAGTCTATGTAAGATACACCTAACAAACCCAATTAGATAATAAAAGAAGCACACCTACTAATAGGAATCAACTCCTATATTGTAACTAACATTAATAAGAGAATGGAAATTGTTGAATAACTATCGGAATCTCTCTACAATTGAGGAGTTTGGTACAACGAATTCATTTATTTACTAATTATCTTAAGAAGGATCTTGAAAATGATCAAAATTTTATTGATAATGAATTGTAAACCTTTGTTAACAAGATCAACTTACTCAGTGAATTTTCTCTAGATTGGATCATTATATTGTTTTACATCTATCTTAGTGCTTTTAGAGTGGAAAAAACTGGAGGAATTAGCTAACAAGACCAATTTTATTAGTGGGACCCCGTTTCGAAAATTGGGTATGAAACCTTCCGACAACATCTTGAGGCATAAAAATTGTTCTATGGGGTAAAAAATAAATCTTTAGTTAAAGAAATTTCTACCAATTCTACACACAATGACCTTTCCAATGGTGGAAGAATTATCTTATTCAGAGTTTGTATACAAAAGTTATGCCACTCAAAAATTAATCTTTCTATTTTGGTTACCATAATTTGAGAGGATGCCACATCATCTCCCATAACTCATGGAGAAGTGTATATCCACGTGATTATGATGAATAAGACTCTAGTAGAGTCAATATTGTAACTCTAATTAAGAGATGAAAGAGTCAAACATAACCATTGGTAGGTTATTAGGTTATGTTATAACTAAGACACTAGGAGGAAAAGGGGTTCCATCCTTTTTTAGTGCACTTGTTCCATACACAATAAGAGTAGAAGAGGGGTACAAAGAGAAAGCACACAAAGAGGACACATGCATTGTAGAATCCCATGTGACCAGAGACCTTACTTCTTTATACTTGCAGTCTTTTTGTATTCAGAGAAAGTGAGAAAACCAACCTCACCTTCTAGTTGGGTTTTCTCCTGAAAGGGTTTTCCAAGAGATATCTTATGTCAAAATGTGTTTGTGAGTTTTTATTTCAGTATTCTCTATTTTATACATAAATTTTGATTTGCACCCATATGCAATAAATAATATTCTAGAATTTTAAAAATCTAAAGAGAAAAAAATGTTAAAAGTATAGATTTCAAATTTTCAAATATATTTTTATCAAATCTATTGTCATAATATGTTTAGTGGAATATCCATGATAGTTTATGGATCATATTGGTATCAGAACATGCTTATTTGGATATATTTTGGAGATTTGCAAGGGATATTGATTGGAAAATCTAAATGTCATAAAACCTTAGTCATGGTTGACAAATCTAAGAATAACCATCTTGATAATCCAAAGGAGAGGTTTTCATAGTTGGAAGAACAAATTATATATATAAACCATAATAGGAATTTCCTCATGTCATCCCCGAGTAACAAGCTTGGGATATTCAAAATATGGGTGTTCTAATGTAGAGGATAAATTATAGGGGAGATCAGGAGATTGGGAAGAAATATAGAAATAGTGTCATGAACCATTTACAATCCCTATTCAAAATAGAGGAAAAGGTCGATATCAAGACATACCAAGGTGATATTGATGCTCCAAAGCGAAGTCACTAGTTGCAATAATTACAAGTGTATTTCAATGTTCATGATATAGAAGAAGAACAAAAGATTTCATTTGCACTATTGAAATTAGAGGGCCATGCCATAACTTTGTGGGAAAGCCACACATATACCTTGAGGTTTTAGAGTGATCCTATAGTGACTAAGTGGGAGGAATTTAAAACCATCATAATTTCACAATTTTATCCTATCAGGTACTTAGAGGACAAGTGGATTTGATGGCACTACTTTAGGAATAAGCAGGGGTAGTGTACTAGAGTATGCCACATAATTCAGAAACATGGCCATAGTGTTGGGTATCCCCCCAAATAACCTAGATGTACAAGTATCTAGGAGGTCTACACAACCATCTATGGCAATAAGTGATGTTGTTAAAGCTAATATTGGTGGATGAGGTTTGTGTATAGACACAATACCTAGAGAACATAGGCTTGAAGAAAGAGAAATCAAGTGGATAAAATCAAAAGGAGAAATATGTTGATTCTAAGGAGGGGAAGAAGAAGTGGAAAGGGGGAAAGGATAAAAATACGACAAAAATAACACACCAATGCAAAGATCTCAACAACAACCACAACCAATACAACATTGATGGCCATATAGAGCAGAAGTGTTTAAAGTTTCATCTAGAGCTTAACCTAAATAGCATAAAGAAATAAAATAAGAAGAATAATATCATGGCCATTGATTTAAGAAACTAGGTTGAAATAATCTTAAATGTGGATGAGAATATGGTATTTACATTAGTGCAGAAGGAGGTGAATCTAAGTAGGCTTCATCAATAGGAAAGGAAAGAAATGACCAATCCCTTTCACACGAAGATGTATAGAAGATGATATGTGCATCAATGTAGAAATAGGTGAATCTGAGTAGCCTTCCAGAATAGGAAGAGAAAGAAATGACCAAACTCTTCTACATAAAGATATAGGTCAAGAAGGAAAATATTTATTCTCTATTTGACTCAGGATGATAGGCAAATCTCATTGTAGTAGAGCTAGTCAAAAAATTGGGAATGGAATTTTGTGATTATCCAAGCCCATATCCATTGGGGTGGATAAATAAAGATGCATAGTTGAAGATAGCAAAACAATGAAAAATTAGATTTGCTATCATTGTCGATTTTATTAGTGAAATAGAACTAGATGTAGTTCCCTTTGATATATGTGTAGTGGTGTTTGGAAGTCCCTACATGTAGATGTAGGATGCAATACTCGTTTGGAGATCCAACCAGTATCAACTTATTAAGGATGAAAAATAGTTCACCATCAACATCCACAAATATAGGTCAAATATTTTGTTGGTAAGTTCCAACCAACACAAGAAACTCATCAATTCAAGCATGCAGTATGTTTTACTCTTTAAAGTGAAAAATGGTTGATAGAAGAGTTGGTAAGAGGCAAGGAATCCCTGGAAGGGTGTACTAAGAAATATAAATAAAAACTAGAATAGTTTCTTAAGGAATACATGGAAGTTCCTTTGGAGTCTAAAGGATTACCACCCAAGAGGGAAGTGGAGCATGCGATCGATCTATTACCAGAATTCTCATTGCGAACTATTGGGATGCATACATAGTGTACTATAGAAGCAAGTGAGGTGAAGAAAAAATTGTAGCAACTATTGGATTAGGGTGTAATTCAATTGAGTACATCACCATGTGGGTCACCAATCATCATTATACCAAATATGGATGACACTTTGTGGATGTGTATTAACTAAAGGGAGTTGAATAAAATTATATTAAAGAATAGGTACCCCTTGCCTAGGATACATGATCTATTAGATCGGTTGTAATTATAAGAAAAATACTTCACCAAGTTGGACTTAAAGTATGGAGATCACCAAGTTCATGTCAAAGAAGAAGATACCTTGAAGATAATATTCAAAACTAGGATAGGTTGGTATTAATGGCTAGTCATCTTATTCATCTTATGTAATGCACCAACTACATTTATGAGGATAATGAATGATATATTTCACCCTTTTATATATTCATTTGTTATTTTATATTGGATGATATAACGGTATATAATTCTACCTTCAAGGATCACATATCATACTTGACTTAGCTATTGGAGACATTAAAGAAGCACCAACTACTAACAAATATCAATAACTTTGATTTGCATAGTAGTCTTTGGTGTATCTGGGGTACGTGATAGGTGGAGGAGAGTTGAAGATAGATTCATCCAATATGGAAGCCATAATGAAATGTATGGTTTCTACTAATGTTTATGAGGTTAGGAGTTTCATTAGGGTAGCATAGTACCTAAGGAAATTCGTAGACTTGTTTTCAATGGTAACAACACCACTCCATGCCATAAAAACAAATGCCAAGAGTTTCCAGTGAGGAAAGGGTTACCAGTGGACCTTTGAGGAGTTAAAGAAGAAGATCAATCAAGCACAAGCTCTTCCATTTTTAAACTTGCAACGACCCTTTGAAGTGGATACATATGTGAGTAGGTATGTTGTGGGAGTAGTATTGATGTATGGAGGAAGGCCTATATGAAACCTTTTTGAAGTATTTAATGTGTCAGTTCTTAAGTACCCTACCTACGCCAAGAAGTTATATGCCTCGGTGGAAGTTGTGAAGAACTAGAAACACTATCTGATGGGGGAAGCCCTAGTAATCCACACATATCACCATCCAGTATGGTACCTATAAGCCCATATTAATCTACAACAAAGCGTAAATTACAAGTGGGTGGGATTTCTATAACAATTTCATTTGGTGCTACCCTTCTTGTACCTAATGTTCAAATGAAATTGTTGTAGGTACGTGGACAATTTCTAATGGTGATCGTTCTGAAACTTCTCTTGTGTTTGTATGAACTGTAGGGGTCAATGGCTTGTGTGTATGATTGTTTCGTTCCCCATAATGTAGTGGTTCCATTGATGACAGACCTGCACAATGGAATACATTTCTTTTTCAGAGGTGGGATACTTTTAGACTGTGTCAAAAAGTGTCTCATTGTGGTAAGACATTGGATGCCCATGCTAAATAAGAACTGCACCAATAGTATAGTTTAAGGCATTTGTCTCAATCTCAAATGATTTGCTGCAGGTCTGGTAATGTGAGAACCGGTGCAGAGAAAAGGCAATGCTTCAATTGGGAAAATGCCTTTTGTTGGTTTTTAGACCAAAATAATTTTTCTTTCACTCTTGTTGGGATGGGATCCCTTGGGTTAGTTTTGGGGTCAAAATAACCCTAGTTTTGATGTATATTTTGTAACTAATGTAAAGTCTCCACGATTTGTGGATGTAGAGCACATAGATGGCTAGGAGTTAGAGGTGTTTTAGCCCCTTGTTTATGGAAAACTTTGAGTCGGATTTGAGGCCCACCCACGGTCTGCAGACCATGGGATTGTATGTAAAAAGCTATAGATAGGTGTGTCTTAGAGAGTATAAGGTAGATATATGTATGGAAAAGGAATGAATTCTTAGAAGTGTTAGCACAGAGAAGTGGGTCAGATAGGAGAGAAAGGCTCTGCAACTGAGTGCGTCGAGGCCTAGGTAGAGTCCGTACTGAGTGCATGGACCCCTGCAGCTGAGTGCACAGGGTAGTGTTGAGTTTGTAAACCTGAACTAAATATCAATAAAGAAGATTATTGAAGAATTTTTGTATATATATGTGTATTTATGTTTACTTATGTTTACGATATATGTTGTGAGTAAATAATGTGTTTATGGAATATTGATCTAATGATGCGTGATTTACTTGAATAAGTCTTAATAGATGTACGCAATGCATTTTAAGTACTTTTTCGAAGGCTATGATGAATTTTGTTACGTTTTTTAAATAACTTAAGTAGATCTGTGCAAACACTAATCTAGGATTATTCTCCGATGCGTGTAAGTGGATAAATCAATTGATAAGGGTTCACAAAAGCCAATCGTAGACCTTCGTGGAGGTCTGGAGGCTGTTTCAGTAGAGTTGTAGTATCGAGCCCTAAGGGTTGATCGATCTGTGCGAAGGAAGATATGAGGCACTAAAAGACATCAAACTCATATCTGGATGCAGAAACTTGGTCTTTGCATCCCCCCATACTTCTTCGGGTGGTATTGCATCCTGCACTATGCGGGTTTTTTCCGAAAGGGTCAGTAGTGTAGGGATTTGTTGGTTAACGCAACTAACTTTGAACCTAGGTCAGGACCCCCTAAGCCAACAAATGGTTCCATTGCAGGGACCTGGATTTGCTTGAAGGAGATGTGTGATGTCGCATCATTGGAATCTGACCAAGAAGGAAATTGAAAAATGGTTGGATAGAAAAAATCATGAATTCGCGGTGCAGGAAAATTGGAATCTGTGCCTATCAAAGGAGTATTGGTTGGATAGATATTTGTATACGGAGATACATGAAATTTTCTTTTGCACCTTCCTGATCGAATTATACGAGTGGTTAGCTAAGTTGGCAGACGATCAAGAGAGGTGGAAGCTTAATGGTCCAATAGTTTGGACTCCAGAAATGGTATGATGATTATAAGCCTTTGAAGACAAGATCATGTGGGTTGTCGATCACTGGCTCGATCAAATTACAGGAGGATTTGTTACATAATTTTCAATTGATACATCAGTCAACTACAATGAAGTGGAGCAGATATTTTTTAAAGGACCGCGACGTAAGAATTTAAGATCTTTGAATACTTGGATTAAGATGTTGTTATATGAAAAACGTGTTATGCCATTTCCTCGATGTTTGGAGCTACGCGAAGTAAAAAATTCTTTAGAAATCGAGAAGGATCAGGGCCAGAGTATAGTCCCTTGATTATACCTCCTATAAGTGACGACGAAGGGGTGGAAAGGACTCCGCTGCGAAGTGTTGTCCAACTGATAACACAGGGTTTCCCGTAGACACATCATGCATCCACTCCACTTCCACCTCCACCTCCACCACATACACCTTCGCCCACACCTCCACCACCACCACAATTCAACATGTCGAACACAATGAAGTTGTTGATTTTAAGGGCATATGGAGTGAAGATACAGAGTATTTCTCATTTGTTGCAAATGTTGTGTGGACAATGCATCAAATTACTGATGATAACATAAAGAAAGTGCAGTTGGTTACCGCTCTGCAGGATGACGTGCTGACTTGGTATATTAGGTATTGTTCTAATAATCCTCTAGCAACGTTAGCAGAAACTAAAGCTACCTTAAACAAATATTTTAGTAAGCCTAAGTATGACTCGCAGTCAGTAGTTGGATTTAAGGAGATCATGATGAGGGTTAATGAAACACCTTGGGAGTTAGATCAAAGGCTGCAATGTGTGACTCGAGAAGCTAACATGCAACTCACAGATGGTCAACATCACAAATGGTTTATAGCTTCACTTCTACCCCACTTGAGGATTTCTCTGTCGCAAAAAAATATAGGAACTCAGGAAGAAGCCTTGGAAATCGTGATGAGGTTGCATGTAACCCCTATTTAGGATGTGTTGTGGCCAGCAACAACCCCCCTTTTTATTTACTGTTATTACTAATGCTAAATAAGAGGGGACCCTTAGTTAAAAATTTGAAAAAATTAAAAATTGTTTGTATTTCCTTTTTAATAAAACTTACCATCATAAACTTAGGAAAATACCCTTGAAAAATAAAAAAAGCTTAAGTTTCATGAAAAGGTAAGGTAAAATCACTCCTTAGGAAATATCGCATCGCAAAAAGGATAATATGATACCTCTTTACAAGTCGAATTCTAAGATCACGAGATTACAATGCGAAATTACATATTGAAAAACATATATCGCATCGCATGCATCAAAGACCGCTTACGAAAAAAAACCCCAAACCACCGATATGTGACGGCGCATATCATAAAATCGCATTTCGCAAAAAACACATTAATAAAATTTTCACATGCCGCGCTCCTGCAATATTGCGATATTGCGGCAAAGTGATATTGCGATAAAGCGGCAGAATGATATCGTGAAAATGCGATACAACAATCTGCGATATTGCGAAGCAAATCGCAAAATCGCTTCATCGCGAATCTTTTGGGCTCGTTATTCAATAAAACTTTTCCCATAAACCGAGACCTAGTTATGCGATTTAATGCTAATTAATGAGTTAGTTGCCAGTTGTTAATGAAATATGGTTTTGTGCTTATCGAAGAGCCAGTTCACGTAAGGTGGTATAATTTTCATGTCTTTAGCATTTAAAGCTTTCCCGTAACCTTTCCTTATCATTACTCTCACCTCACTTGTAAACTACAGGAACGAAGAACAAAGAACTATACAGAGCAGTATACAGGATATGATGGGGAAGAAAGGCAAAGCTCCGAGCTCTGAAGACAAAGAAATGACGCCCTTGTATACAGACACTGCCTGTAACAGAGATGCTGGTATCACTACTTGGGAAGGCATGTATAATTTACTTAAAGAAGAGAATCCCAAGGTGATGGAAGTTACGACTACTGCAGGTTCACAAGGGTCTTCTAAGGCATCAGTTGCAGATTTAGCTTGCCCGTTCTTGCATCGGATAGCGGCGACGCCCAAAATTCTCCCCTACACGGACATGGTTAAATGCGTACTGGATAGAATTGACATCAAGAACAGACAATTTAAGACTCCAAGTCAAGAACTTACGAAATCATTATTTTCACAAAATGTGAGCTTTATATCCACTAGAAGAAACCGCACAAGAGGCGAAAATCGCACCAAGGAAGCCCAGATCAAGAAACAGAGGCAGTTTCCAATGCGCGATTAGTGCCTAGCGCTAATCGCGCATTGCTAGGTAAAACTTCTTGAAATGGAAAGCCTCTAATTGCTCAGTCACCTGTAAGCCAAAAGATTCGTAAAAAAAAGTACACTAGAGGTAAAAAAGTAAAATTTGAATCCTAAAACCAGTGGCAATTATCCGAAATATTTTCAATATGGTATGTATATAAGCACAACAATTGCAAACAGGTTGGAGACAGAAGGCTCAAGAAAAGGCAGAATCAATCAAAAGATTAACTAAGTTAAATTGGGATTCTTACTGGGCGTATTTGGTAAAACTGCACAGCCAGTGTATGACTCTCAAATGCATCATCAATTCTGCCGAGAAGATGGCGCCAACTCTTGCTGATTCCGTTTTCGCAGGATAGTTGAAGTCTGAAGTCGGCTAGTCGACTCTTCTCAAGCAAATACTGAATGCTTGCGATTTCAAGGAGCAGATACAGAAATAGTTAGTTGTTAATTTTAGATTCAATATTAGTATTAATTTTGCTTTATTTTTGCCTGGAAAAAGGATGGCCATTTAAACCGTGTCCTACATTTTTGTAATAAGTTATTTTTAGATTTAGTTAGTAGTATTTAAACCCTTCTCATGCATTTAGAGAAGGGTCTAGAAATTTATCAAAAACTTGTCCTTAGAACATGCACTTTTGCACCCTCCGAGGAGGTTATGATGAATGAATGGAATGGGATTTATTGATATCTGCATTTAATATCTGCTACTGATGTTGCACTTCTGTACTCTTAGTGGATGTCGGATTAAGAAGAGATAAATCATTATCGCTTGAAGCTCATGAGTAGAACTAGTTATAAATGGTATTTCTATCTCTTAACTATTTTTGTCTTTGTGTCAAAGTGATATTCATGTTCAGTTGTTTATATATCGATGCGTGAATTCCTGAGTTATCATTTGACACTTTTGTACGGTGATAACAATTTATTTATGCTTAATGTATGAGTAGCTTATTATGCGATATGTTTTTCACAATTGTTTCGTCTTACTTTTTATACGAAGTGGTTTATCTATATTGAGTTCTTTTCTCATAATAGTTGAATGATCTTTATTACTGATTGTTATCTGAAATCATTTTAGATTGCATAACAGAAGGATTACACCCCGGGTTAGTGTAGACTTAGACATTTCTATTTATTAGAATACAATTGAATGTCATTAGATTAAAGTTAGAATTTGAGCATCTCACTTAGAAACTTTTAGAGAAGAAATATCAATCCTTCATACACACACATAAATTGGGAAACTGGTCCCATATCCCCAGTCGGACCCACTATACCAAACAGAAAAGGAGCTGCTAACCAAGGTCCAGAACGGGTGGGTATCCCCCTCGTTGTAGACCCAATTTTTGAGGCTTCAACATATTTGGCGCTAGAATGAGGGCCTCGAATTGTGAATGGCAAGCAATTCTAAATCTAAATACCATTATGGGAGTAAATCGCCCTCACCATCTCCCCCGACTTCTCAATTGCATTTAGAATCTTTAAATCCAGAGTCATAAGTTGCAAGAAAACAGCTGCTGCTACAAACCCTGACATTTCAGAACAATCTACTATTGAACCTCTTGAAGTTGAATCTCTGATTCACAAACTTCAGTGATTTTCTATATCTGCTCAAAGATCTAATAAATCTCAAGGCATTGTGACTTCGCAATATAACCATGCTCATCCTCTTACTAGATTAAAGAGTGAAAAGTTTGGCATTCAGCCAACCGAGTTACCTCTACCAACAAAAAAGAGAGCAAGGAAATCACCTAAAGGGTCCGATAGTGAGACTCTTTCATCATCATCATCCATCTCAACTTCTCCACCGCAAAGTCAACCATCCACCCCTCCACTTCAGATCATTGTTCATCAGTCCACTGGTACTTCCACATCTCCTTCTCAATCATCTGGAGTCGTAATACCCTCATCTTCTCAACTGCGGGGATCATCTTCTACACTTTCCTCTGTTAGCTGGTCAGCGATGGCCCAATCTCCATGGAATAACCCAGGGGCAGTCATAATTCCTACACCCTTGAGTCAGTTGTCGGCCCATCTTGAAAAATAGTTGCCTAAGTTTAATCCCGAAGCAGGCATGCTAGCAGAAGAACATATAAATAACTTTATGCTATCCATAAATCTCAATGGAGTTACCAATGAAGACGCTGTCATTCGACTTTTTCCTTCTACTCTTCAAGGAGCAGTCGGATCATGGTATTTTTCATTACCATATGGATCTATCACTAGTTGGGATATCTTCCAAGAACAATTTCTTATTAAGTTCGGTGATGATAGGTCTACGGAAACATTGATCAACAACCTGTCTAACCTTAGGGCTGAGTCAAAAGAACCTATCAAATATTTCAATTCACGTTTCAATAAACTGTTAAACGAAATTCCTACTGCTTCCAAGCCTAGCGAAGAAGTGCGAAGTGAATGGTACATCACTGCTTTACCATTAAACATAGCAATCTTCGATGATAGAGCTAACAAAACAACTTTAGCCAAAAATATGAAAGAAGCAATAGCAGTAGAGAAATGTATTATAGCCCTAGAAAAGAAAAGCGCAATAGAAGAACGAAAATCCAAGAAGGTTACTTTCAAGGAAGATCCCAAGAAAAAACAATCGAAAGATCCATTCGATTTGGAAGGATTGCAAAAAGTTTTGAAGACCATGTCTAACGAGATGGTCAACATTAAGAAAAAAGTGGCAGAAACTTCTTCTAAAAATACGTATAGACCTTTTAAAAGAAACCCTTCGACTGATTCAAAGCCCCCTAATGCTATTATAGGTGCTGAATCAGAAGAAGAAGAAGAGGAAATCGACACTGAAGAACATATCGATGAAGAAGAAGTTGTAGAGTTACAAGGTATGTGGGATTTCACCCTCCCAGATGAAGACGATCAAGAGGCATCCCCGGTTAGCACTCGAAGTACAAATCAACTTGATCCTCCTCAACCTACTCCTAAGCCAAAGAGCGCAAGCTCAACGACTAAGGATAAAGTCGCAGTCAAGAAAACAACACCTAAAGCGACTCAAACTAGCCTAGTCCAAACAGATTCATCGACTTCGTCTAAAACGTTGATCGTTTCAGATGAAATGGAGTATAATATCATAGAAGACATGAACAAGACTAGGGCCAACATCACTTTTTACAAATTGAGCAAGTTAAAACACCAGAAAAAGATATTTTTGAAAGAATTACATGCTGTACCAATTGCACCTTTGCCCGCCGATGTAATCTCTCAAGCTTCCCATGACATGGGAAGACCTCCAATTAATGTGATCAATAAATTTGATCCAAACAATATCGCTCTAATTGGAGGAAGATCGAGATCTCATACTCCCCCATTTCTCCTTATGAAATTTTCAACAAAAATTGCATAATTTCTTAGTGGATTTTGTAGCTTCATTGAATATTTTACCAAAGTCAATATGTGCATAATTGAACGTTCAACCACAAAAATATGCTATGCGCATAGTTCAACTAGATCGATCACAATTCGAAGTGATTGGCGAATTAAATTAGGTTACCATAAGGCTGTCATCCAACCCAAAGGTATGTCAAGTCATCGACATTTTAGTTGCTGATATTCTGGAATTTTATGGCTTAATTCTTAGCAGAGATTGGTGAGAAAAACTTCATGGATACTTTGCAACTGACTGGTGGCACATGTGGCTCCCTTAAAATGGTAAACCAAACCAGATAAACGTTGAGCGAGAAAGACATCAGAAATACATAGTAACAGAACTGGAGGGAGAGAATGAACCAGTAGCATACAGCAATAACATCATTGGCAACTACTCAGTAGATTCTTTCCTAGGAAATTTTAATGCTCATACTTCACCTTATTTAGAATACTCTGTTTTATCTCAAGTAGAAAACTTCTCTCAAACAGATAGTTCTAAATGTATTAATTTTATAGATAGTCCTGTAAATAAATCTTTATTTTGGAAGTTATTTTTTTACGGTTCTAAGTCTAATGAAGGAGCAGGAGCAGGATGCGTGTTAATCAGTCCAGAGGGAAATAAAACTATGCTAACTTGTAGACTCAAATTTGATTGCACCAACAATACCGCAGAATACGAGGCTTTAGTCCAAGGGTTATACAAAGCAATCAGATTAGACGTCAAATATCTTCAAGTTTTCGGAGATTCTGAAATTGTAATCAAACAGGTACGTAATACTATACATTGTTTATCAGGTCATTTAAAACATTACCAATCTTTAGTTAAAGATCTGACTGAACACTTTATAGCATTTAATATTTCATCAATTCCCAGACTCTAGAATGCTAGTGCAGACCTCTTAGTTAACGTAGCTTCCAAACTCATTCCTTCAGAAGATTTTAGCCCTGATCGATTTTCAATTGAATTAATTTTTAGACCCTCAATTCCTGATAACATTACCAATTGGAGGATTTTCAACGATGATCCTGATATTGTGAGTTTTCTCACATCTGAAGGATCCTATACCAATCAAATAATTGACGAAGACTAGCATGACCAACAATTGCAACAAGATAGCACTAACAATGCTATACCTAAGTCAGTAGTCAAGTTAGAAGACCTTTATGATTTGAAGGATCGGTTTAAAAGATCTACCAATTCAAAACTTCAAATTTCAACTTTGAACTATGAATTAGCAAATCTAGGAACTGATACCAAACCACAGAATATCAACCTAGGCCTTGGTCTAGCTCCTGAAGAAAAAATAGCGTATATCTGTCTCTTGAGACAATACAAAAGTGTCTTTGCTTGGAACTACGATGAACTCAAAACATATGAATCTTCCATTATCCAACATACTATTCCAGTGATAGACGATGAAAAACCTGTCCAACAAAAGTTGAGAAAGATCCATCCCAACCTAGAAAACCAGATTAAATCTGAACTCAATAAGTTATTGAAAGCTAAAATAATTTTTCCTGTTCGAAATTGCAAATGGGTTTCCAATATGGTTCCCATTAGAAAGAAAAATCGAGACATCAGAATCTGTATTGACTTTTGAAATCTTAACAAAGCCTGCCAAAAGGATAATTTTCCTTTGCCTCCCATGGAGCAAATACTACAGGCAGTCGCGGGATCAGAATTAATGTCATTCTTGGATGGATTCTCAGGGTACAACCAAGTGTTGGTACATCCCGATGATCAATTAAAAACCACATTCAGAACCAAATGGGGTACCTACGCATATCAAAAATGCCCTTTGGTCTGATTAACACTGGTGCCACATTTCAGAGAGCCATGGACATCGCATTCAAAGGTTTAGTTAACAAATAAGTGGTAATCTATTTGGATGATATAACTGTATATTCCAAGAAACGAAGCAATCATCTTAGAGATTTAAAACAAATCTTCCAACGTTGTCAAAGGTATGGAATTTCACTTAATCCAAAAAAAATCTTTTTTCGCATAAAGTGAAGGAAAACTTCTCGGATTCATAGTGTCAAAATCTGGAATTCACATTTATCCTGACAGAATCAAGGAGATTTCTGAAATACCCCTACCTCACAACAAAAAATCCATGCAATATTTCATTGGCCAGATTAACTTTTTAAAGGGATTTGTTCCAGATTTTTCAAGAATCGTGTCTCCTTTACAAGCAATGATTAAAAAGAACTCAAACTTTAAATGGGGCCAAGACGAATATGAGGCATTCAATCTAATCAAACAAGCAATTGTGAACGCTCCATCTTTAGCAACTCCAAATTTTTCAGATCCTTTTATTTTACATACATTTGCCTCTGATAGATCATATGGTGCGATACTCACTCAAGCAAATCAAGAAAAGGCAGAAGCCCTGATTGCTTTTTCCAGTTCAAATTTACAGGGAGCTGAGTTAAATTATTCAGATGTGGAGAAACAAGCTTACGCTGCTTTCAAAGCAATTAAATATTTCAGACCCTTTCTACTCAAAACCCATACGAAAATCATAGTACTGTTTCCAGCGTTATGAAATCTTTTAGTACAAAAAGATGTGGGTGAGAAAAGAGCCAATTGGGTTACTGCCTTACAGGAATATGACGTAGAAATCAAACCATCGAGTATTGTAAAAGGTCAAGGCTTTTGCAAATGCTGGTCGGAGCATCACTTATGTCTGAAATTCCATCTGCAGAGACAAATGTATGAGGTAAGCCTAAACGATGTTGAGTCATTATACGCTGATATCATTTATTATCCAAAGAATGGATATGCTCCCCCAAACCTCAATCATACCAAGAAAAGAGCTTTAAGGTTGAAAGCCAAACAATATTAGCTCGTGAACAATGCTCTTTTTAGAATAAATTATGATTCTGTTCTCCTTAGATGTCTTGATAAATCTGAAGTTGAAAAAGTCTTGCAAGAACTCCACGATGGGCCAGCAGGCGGGCACTATGCTGGAGACGCTATTGCTCATAAAATCCTACGCACAGGCTATTACTGACCCACATTATTCAAATACTCGCATAACTACGTGAGGAAATGTCAAGTCCGTCAAACCGCTACTGGGAGAGAAAAGAAACCATCCTTGCCACTACAACCAATCAACATTGAGCAACCTTTTGATCAATGGGGATTGGACATAATAGGTGAGATCATTCCTCACTCTTCTAAATAGCATAGATATATCCTTACAGCAACAAAGTACTTTACTAAATGGGTAGAAGCAGTTCCACTCAAGACAACTAATGTTGAACATATCATCGAATTGATAGATTAGCTCATAATCACCAGGTTTGGATTGCCTTTTGCTTTAATTTTTGATAATGCATCGTATTTTTCTGGTAATGAAATGACTGAATTTTCACTCAAAAGGGGTTTCAAGCTTAAATACTTTGCCAATTACTATCCATAGGGGAATGGATTAGCTGAATCTACAAATAAAAACTTAATCAGAATTATTAAGCGAACCATTGACCAAAATCATAAAAATTGGCACAAGTCTTTAATATATGCTTTATGGGCAGATCAAATAATGCAAAAAGCCTCCATCAGCACTTCTCCCTTCAATTTAGTTTATGGGAAAGAAGTAGTTTTTCCCACTCATTTAGCAATTCCCTCTTTAGCCTTAGTTCAATATATTGATGAAGTATCAACTTCCTCCTTACAACTAAGGCAGTTGGAAATAATTAAGTTAGAAGAACAACGAGAACAAGCCAAAATAACTCATGCTCATCATCAAGCACTAGTAAAAGCCTCTTTTGATTCAAACATGATATCCAGAAAACATTTTCAAATGGGAGATCTAGTTTTAAAATGGGACAAGGCACATGAGGAAAAAGGGAAACATACGAAATTTCAACGAATGTGGCTTGGCCCTTTCCAAATCATAGAAGTCATAGGTCCGTCCACTTTTATGCTGCAGGATTTAATAGGGAAAAGAGATTCTTTCCATGTTAACGGACAGATCCTCAAAAAATATTTTCCATAGGAGATCATTCTTCTATTTTGTAGATTAGTTTTTATTACCACAATAAAACCAGTTGTAAATGGTTACATTTGAAATTTACGGAAAAGACACACATTCTCTTTTAGATTTTGTTTTTTCACTTGTATAAATAGAATCCTTTTAGAAAATTGATCGTTATTATTGAAAGATACAGTTAAAGACTCTAGGCCTAGTAATGATATTAGTTTCGACTTTGTAAATGTTGATGAAAAATGACCTTTAGTGAAAAATTGTTTTATATCAGTGTAATGAAACGTATCAATAACAAAACGAAGATTCTTTGTAGGAAAGCTCTTTCCAAAAAACTCTACCATTGTCGTCCAGAGCTATCTTAAGGAAACAATGACTTCCTCCCCACCTAGGAAACTACAACATTCAGAGAATGATCCAATGATACACTTTAACTTAAAGAGTAAGAGGTCTCATCATGAGCCGGCTTATCATGATCATAGATATTATAGCTTGCTGACTTTTCCAATACTGCATACCACAACAGGGCAATGACTCAATATTGTTGCAATCAAAAGACAAGGGGTCTCATCACGAGCCAGCTTGTTTAGAAAAGTTATAAATCAAGTGAATGACTATGTCATAAATTGGCTATCAAACCCAGACATTGTCCTTTAAGGGTAAAAAGAAAATGAAAGCAATAAGTGTGGATATGGATTTCTCTTTGAAAGTTGTAAATTTCTCTAAGTAGGATATAGGATCATTGTTGGGTAACAGGTAACCCTGTCGAGGCTATAAATGCTTGCTGGCAGCAGAGGCTCTACCTACGACAAATGAGCATATTCAAAATTGATTTACAGAGAAGGCTTTGTTTTTATCTTTATAAACCAAGTAATGATTGATGTAGATACAAGCACTAGCTTGAGGGAGTAAATAATCAAAGTTGAAAATAGAAGAAACGAAATATCATCGGTAGGTAAAAGCATAATGTACTTTATCTTTATATAATAAAGTTTAATTTTTTGGAAATTTTTTTGTTTTGGAAGTTTAGAAAATTCAAAAGAAAAGCAGAGATAACTGGTTCTTCCAAGTGAATCGCCAATTGTTGTGGCCAGCAACAACCCCCCTTTTTATTTAGTATTATTAATAATGCTAAATAAGAGGGGACCCTTAGTTAAAAATTTGAAAAAAATTAAAAATTGCTTGTATTTCCTTTTTAATAAAACTTACCATCATAAACTTAGGAAAATACCCTTGAAAAATAAAAAAATCTTAAGTTTCGTGATAAGGTAAGATAAAATCACTCCTTAGGAAATATCGCATCGCAAAAAGGATAATATGATACCTCTTTACAAGTTGAATTCTAAGATCACGAGATCGCGATGCGAAATTACATATTGAAAAACATATATCACATCGCATGCATCAAAGACCGCTTACGCAAAAAACCCCAAACTACCAATATGTGACGGTGCATATCACAAAATTGCATTTCGCAGAAAACACATTGATAAAATTTTCACATGCCACGCTACTGCGATATTGTGATATTGCGGCAAAGCAATATTGTGATAAAGCGGCAGAATGATATCGTGAAAATGCGATACAGCGATCTACGATATTGCGAAGCAAATCGCAAAATCGCTTCATCGCGAATCTTTTGGGCTCGTTATTCGAGAAAACTTTTTCCATAAACCGAGACCTGGTTATGCGCTTTAATGATAATTAGTGATTTAGTTGCTAGTTGTTAATGAAATATGGTTTTGTTCTTATCGAAGAGCCAGTTCACATAAGGTGGTATAATTTTTATGTCTTCAGCATTTAAAGCTTTCTCGTCACCTTTCCTTATCATTACTCTCACCTCACTTGTAAACTGCAGGAACGAAGAACAAAGAACTATACAGAGCAGTATACAAGATATGATGGGGAAGAAAGGCAAAGCTCCAAGCTCTGAAGACAAAGAAATTCCATCCTTGTATACAGACACCGCCTGTAACAGAGATGCTGGTATCACTACTTGGGAAGGCATGTATAATTTACTTGAAGAAGAGAATCCCAAGGTGATGGAGATTACGGCTACTGCAAGTTCACTGGGGTCTTCTGAGGCATCAATTGAATATTTAGCTTGCTCATTCTTGCATCGGATAGCAGTGAGGCCTAAATTTCTCCCCTACACGGACATGGTTAAATGGGTACTAGATAGCGCTGACATCAAGAACAGACAATTTAAGACTCTGGGTCAAGAACTTACGGAATCATTATTTTCACAAAATTTGAGCTTTATATCCACTAGAAGAAACCGCATGAGGCGAAAATTGCACCAAGGAAGCCTAGATCAAGAAACGAAGGTAGTTTCCAATGTGCGATTAGCACATAGCGCTAATCGCGCATCGCTGGGTAAAACTTCTTGAAATGGAAAGCCTCTAATTGCTCAGTCACCTGTAAGCTAAAAGATTCGTAAAAAAAAGAACAATAGAGGTAAAAAAGTAAAATTTGAATCTTAAAACCAGTGGCAATTGTCTGAAATATTTTCAATATGGTATGTATATAAGCACATCAATTGCAAAGAGGCTGGAGACGGAAGGCTCAAGAAAAGGCAAAATCAATCAAAAGATTAACTAAGTTGAATTGGGATTCTTACTTGGCGTATTTGGTAAAACTGCACAGCTAGTGTATGACTCTCAAATGCATCATCAATTCTACCAAGAAGATGGCACCAGCTCTTGCTGATTCTGTTTTCGCAGGACAATTGAAGTCTGAAGTCGGCCATCCGACTCTTCTCAAGCAAATATTGAATGCTTGCGATTTCAAGGAGCAGATACAGAAATAGTTAGTTGTTAATTTTAGATTCAATGTTAGTATTAATTTTGCTTTATTTTTTCCTGGAAAAAGGACGGTCATTTAAACCGTGTCCTACATTTTTGTAATAAGTTATTTTTAGATTTAGTTAGTAGTATTTAAACCCTTCTCATGCATTTAGAGAAGGGTCCAGAAATTTATCAAAAACTTGTCCTCAAAACATGCACTTTTGCACCCTCCGAGGAGGTTATGATGAATGAATGGAACGAGATTTATTGATATCTGCTACTGATGTTGCACTTCTGTACTCTCAGTGGATGTCGGATTAAGAAGAGATAAATCATTATTGCTTGAAGCTCATGAGTAGAACTAGTTATAAATGATATTTCTATCTCTTAACTATTTCTGCCTTTGTGTCAAAGTGATATTCATGTTCAGTTGTTTATATATTGATGCGTGAATGCCTGAGTTATCATTTGACACTTTTGTATGGTGATAACCATTTATTTATGCTTAATGTATGAGTAGCTTATTATGCGATATGTTTTTCACAACTGTTTCGTCTAACTTTTTATATGAAGTGGTTTATCTATATTGAGTTCTTTTCTCATAACAGTTGAATGATCTTTATTACCGATTGTTATCTGAAATCATTTTAGATCGCATAACAGAAGGATTACACCCCGGGTTAGTGTAGACTTAGACATTTCTATTTATTAGAATACAATTGAATGTCATTAGATTAAAGTTATAATTTGAGCATCTCACTTAGAAACTTTTAGAAAAGAAATATCAATCCTTCACACACACACATAAATTGGGAAACTGGTCCCATATCCCCTGTCAGACCCACTATACCAAATGGAAAAGGAGCTGCTAACCAAGGTCCGGACCAGGTGGGTATCCCCCTTGTTGTAGACCTGATTTTCGGGGCTTCAACAGGATGCAACCTTGGGGGTACAACAAATTCACTCTCAGTTATAGAGCCTATGCTTGGAACTACAGAGCTTGAAGAAAGACAAGGAGACTAAACCAGAGGTGCGTGCGGAAGTTTGGTGCCTGAAGTGTAAGAGCTAAGGGCATGATAAAGACCACTATCCCATATTCCCAAACTATATCACAGGAGGGTGACCAATTCCCATGAGTCCATAAGCTCCAACAGGGCCAAGCATAGGGGTTGTGCTATGGTGTGTTATTTGTTAGGTTGTTGGACAACATGCGATGTATAACTGTCATTTGCTTCAGAAGTTCATCCAGACACCAAAACAACTATTCTGTAACTTCTGCAAATCAGTGGTCCATGATGAGCACCATTGTCGTAGCTATGAGATGATGATGGCAATAACACCTATCTACTGGATGCAAGTAGAAACTCGTCCTCCAGGGTAGGGCGTTGTAGGAACACACAGAGGATATCAAGGACAAGGATGAGGCTGAGGAGGAGGATGGTCTTGTAGAGGTCAGGAACATGTTATCTATTACAACTACATAACACTAGGGCACTACGCGCAGGATTATTAGAATCAGACTTGCCCACCATGTCAATATTGTAGCCAGTTTGATCACACTATAGAAGAATGCCTGGTGCTGATAGCTAAGATGTAGGAGAAGAAGGCGCAGCCTCAAAAACCTACACAAAACTTACAAATGATGAGATATGATCCCCGCAAAGAATATTAGAGCATGAATATAGGACTGAGAAGTGGAATAGCAACTAGTGATGATAAAGGAAAAAAACTTGAAGAGGACGGATGGGTCCACAAGGCCCCAAAAAAGGAGGCTGGTTTTGATTTGGTGTGCACTATGGCAACCTTTATGGAATCCAATAAAAGCTTCATTGAGGCCTCCACCTTCGGAAGCCAGAACAAATTGTAAGAAACCAACGTACTTGTAGAGGTTGATCCCTTTGTGCTTACCACGTTCTTGGAGACCTGCATGAAACTGATTCGCGATAGCAAAGCTGTGAAAGGCCTGCAGGAGTTAATAAACAAATGCGCCGATAAAGAAAACACCCTTGATGGACACTACGTAATTAGAAAAATTGGCAAACATAAGGCTAGAACAAGGTGCGAGATGAGGCTCACCGTGTAGATAGGATATTATGAGATGGACTAGGTCATCTTGGATATGGGGTCTGATGCGAACATTTTGCCAAAACAAACGTGGGAAAGAATGGGGAGACCTACACTGTAGTGGTCTCCAATCCAAATTAGAATGGAAAACCAGTAGAAGATCATTCCTATGGGACGATTATATGGAGTAACAATTGATATAGAAGGTGCGAGCGTGATGGTTGACTTAAAGTGATAGAGAATGTTGATGACAATAATACACAGCCTGTGCTCCTCGGAATTGACTGAGCCATTGACATGAACGAGGTTATCAATTTAAAGAAGAGGATGATGTCGTTTGAAAGGAAATCGATTCGAGTTGTAGTGCCATTGGACTCTGCAGAAGGGGCACGCTACACTAAACCGGTTTGCGATTATGAAGAAAGTGAGGATGAGCTAGATCAGATCTACAAAATAACAATGCGATACTAGGACTAGATCAATCCAATGGTAGATGGATGGATTGCATGGGACCGGGAGAGTTCATGCTCTGATTCAGATGAAGAGTTGGAGCATTGCCAGAATCATTTGCATGAATTATCTACACTGCACTGCACCATGATGACTAAATTGTTGCAGTGCGTTTTTTTGGAGGTAAGGAACTTACCTTATTATGATGGCTTAACTGAAATGGATAAGTTTTTGGGTGCATTTGAGTGTGAAGTCCCCGAGCATCACCACTTCCAAGCGTTATATTTGGAACTACGTGCTACACCTGTATGATGATGGGGTACGCACAAGGATAGATTTGATGGATGGTGTTGGAAATAATACTGAGAGGGGAGGTGAGTCAATATTATTAATTCAATAATTTTTCATTTCACAATCAGATTTATATACGCTACTTTAGTGAAGTGAACTCGCATGTGCACGCAACTGTTATTCAGGAAAACAATGTATACCCAGAGAACTTATGATTAAGTTAATTCATCATGTGTTGATCTTTAATCAGTGCATCAATACTTTATTAAATAGTAACTATGGGCATTAATAACATAAGAAACCATCACACATAAGAAACACACATGAACACCAAGATTTAAGGTGGAAACCCAATGCGAGAGAAAAACCACCTGCTATTGTCGTCTCTATCTTCTTTTTAATATAAAGAAAATTTGTTTACAATCTTGTACTAGTGCAGACTCATATCAATACACAGGCACCCACCTGCAAAAGGCTACAACCTTCTCTCATTCTCTAGCTTCTACTGGAAGGGAGCTACAATCCCCTAGCTCTTGTACTAGCTGATATGTTTACCAGTACATAGGTGTTGGCCTACAGAGGGCTACAACCTTCTTTCTTCCTCCAGGGACCACGTTTCATAAATTTTTAGATTGGATACTCTTGGTACATAAGCACACAATTAATCACCTCTGTAATAAGTGCATCTACCAACAATCAATCAATCAGAATAGTCATATCACTGTCACCAAAACACTGTGCTGAACCCAGAAACCTGTATCATCAACCAGAACTAGCTGCAACCTCAAAAATCATATGTCAACATGCATACGCTACTTCAGTGAAGCCAACCTATGTGTATACGCTACTTCCTTTAACCAAACTTGCATATACCTCCAAAATTACTGAAACATAAAAACCTATGAAACAAAACTGTACCAACTAGTAACTTCTGAGGATCTACTGTCATATTATAAAGATATAAATAGACAACAACGAACATCACCCTTCTCACTTAATCAATCCATTAATCAGACTCAATCTCCTTATGCATTCACTTCTACTTTCAGATATAAGAAGACATCATTGACAGACAATAGTAAAACAACAACACTGATCAGATAGATCAGTCATTTCTGAACAACAGGCTTTTCTTTTGCATATGCTACTTGGAAGAGTCAAACCTGCGTGTATACACACCTTCACTAAGATGAACCAGTGTATAGATCTGCAAATATTAACTTACAACTTCACTGCTATTCCAGACTTTAGACATACCCATATAATAACATTTAAAGAATAAAACATGTGTAAGCAATCAGATATAGCCCAAGCTATATCAGATCATACAATGATAAGTCATTTCAGGTCTCATTATCCTGATCCAACATTGTATCCAGGGTGCATAAAATATTTCAAATCATGTCATAATCATAGCCCTTGTAACATAAAATATACTTCAGATAAAATTATTCCTGAGAAACCCTTTTCCTTGCACACTTGGCCCTTTGATCTTCTCCTCCTTATATAGTTTTTTTCCTTTCTCAATACCTCAGACCAAAACAACACTTAGTACTTGTGGTATTCTTGGACGAGATCAAATAACCATTATTCCACTCAATATTGTGGGCTAATGCCATGGTATTGACCCTTGGTATTCTTTAATCTTAGATTTCCTTGATTTTCCAACCCATACATGCTTTTCCTCTTGTGAAAGTGCGTGCATACGTATACGCTCTTTGTGTTCTGTGAACCCACATGTATACGCTGCTTAGATAAGGTGAACCTGCATATACAACTTATACTGAATTAAAACATCCTTTTTCGTCAACTTCTTGATTCTGATGTGTAGTCCTTTGTTCCAGCTTCTTGTTCTTTTGTACCATTGCCCTATTACCTCTGAATTGACCTGTTACAATGTGGGTTTCCCTTTATCAAATATGAACTGACCTGTGAGTGAGTTTTCATCAACGATAACACATGTATCATAATGCCAACAAATGGCAGTATTACAGAAGAATTATGAGATTTCAGTTTGGATGTCCTAACACTCGATTGGCCAATAAATATGATTATAGGGATGATCTGCGCGATCGCTTAGCGAAATGGACTAAAGCTTATGGAACAAAGCCACATCTGAAGTGGGTACACTTATTTTGCCATACTTTGGACACAATCCCTATGAAATGGTATTTGGAAATAGATTTTCACCATAGCACCGCAGAGTGGGATATACTGAGAGAAGGATTCTTACTAACCTTTAGTTTTGAAGACGGCTTCATGAGCATTGATGAAGCCCTACATGAGATTAAGGTAGTTATCTTCAGCACGCCGCAAGAACCTCTAGAATGGGTCCAGCGAAATTAGAGCACCCAGTTGTGCCATGCACTGGAATGTTATAATGTGATTGTTGAAGAGGAGGATGACGGTCCAAGAAATATCAATATTCCAGAGGGTGAAGGACATCGCAAAGTCGAAGACCCATAAATAGACAACCTGAACATCACCACACTGATGAAGACAAGGCAATTATATATTGTAACTGAAGTAGAACCGAAGTTTGGAAAAATTGGAGATTATTGGGATGACACTACTATATATAAGGTTGCTAAGTTACTCCGCGAATATCAGGACTTGTATCCTACCAATTTTTCGGATTTGAAGGGCCTAGTTGGTGATTTGGACATTATGAAAATCACTCTGAAGCCAAACACGAAGCCTATTAAATAGAGTTTGTATCACCTTAATCCTAAATACAAGGAAAAGGTTCGCCAGGAGTTGGATAAGATGCAGGAGGCTATCATCATAGAATTGCTTGAAGAATCTGATTAGGTAAGCCCAATGGTGGTTCAAGAGAAGAAGAAGGGTGAAATAAGGATTTTCGTATATCTGCAGAAGCTTAGCGATGCGTGTGTTCATGATCCATTCTCGACGCCATTTACCAATGAATTATTAGATAATGTTGGAGGGAAGGAGGCCTACTTTTTCACTGATGGGTTTTTAGGATACCATTAGATTAATATCGCGCCTGAGGATAGGAGCAAAATGACTTTCATGGTGGAATGGGGATGTTTTCAATACATTGTAATGCTGTTTGGACTCAAGAATGCACCTACAATAGTTTCTCGCGTAGTACATTCAAGGAGTTCATTTATAAGTTCTTAGAAGTGTAATTTGATGACTGGACAATGTTTGGACTAGTAAAGCACCATGTAGCAAGTATGCGCTTGATGTTGGATACATGTTGCAGATACCAGATTGCGCTGAACCTGAAGAAATGCATCTTTTGTGTTCCCTTTGGAATCTTACTGGGTCGTGTGCAAGAAAGGGTTGATGGTGGACCCTGCAAATATTGTGGTGATAGTGAATCTAGAGGCCCCAAGGAACATAAAGCAGTTGCACACAACGTTGGGAAATATAGGATATTAGCAAAAATTTATCAAAGCATATGCTCAAATTATTGTGCCTATGGAGAAACTACTGAAGAAGGATGCAACATTCTATTGGGATGAAGAATGTCAGTGCAACTTATGTGCTTTGAAAGAAAAGATGGTCACCGCACCAATCTTGGTATTCCCAGATTGGAAGAAGGAATTTGACGTACATGTTGATGCCTCTTTCATTGCGTTGGGTGCAGTATTAATGCAAGCTGGTGAAGGAGAAATGGACCACCCTATAGCCTTCGCGAGTAGGAAATTATCGAAGGCCGAGAGGAATTACTCAATGACTGAGTGCGAAGGATTGGCCATGGTATATGTGCTGCAGAAGTTTAGGCACTATTTGTTAGGAGGGAATTTCAAGATGTACACATATCATTTTGCCTTGAAATACCTAGTCAATAAGCTTGTGTTGGGGGGAATATCTGCTGATGGTTGCTGCTATTCCAGGAGTATGACTTTGAGGTCATTATGAAGCCAGGGAGGTTGAATGTAGGACCTGACCATCTATCATGGATTGAAGCATGGGAAGATCCTAATAATTTGGAGGAAGGGTTGTCAAATTCACAACTCTTCACGGTGCGCATAGAGGATAATTAATTTGTAGATATTATTCACTTTTTGACTATGGGGATGGCACCAGAAAGGTATACCAGTCAACAAAAGAAGGAGCTAGTAGTGTGTGTGGAAGACTTTCAGTGATTGCGGGAAATCTGTATAAGATGGGTGGAGATGACATATTGCGAAGATATGTGCCATATTTCAAGAGAAATAGCATTCTCACTAAAGCTCATGGAGGGGCTACAAGAGGACATTATGTAAGAAAGGAAACTGCGCAAAATATTTTGCGCGCAGGTCTCTAGTGGCCAACGCTGCATAAGGATTCCAAAGCATATGGTAAGGCATGCGATGCGTGTTATAGAATGGGCAGACCATTGCGAAGGGATGCATTTCCATTACAACCTCAAATATCGTTACAACCATTTGAAAAATGGGTGATTGATTTCATTGGGCCAATTCAACCCCGAGGGAAGAAAACTGGTGTTCGCTACATCATCACTGTGACAGAGTATCTAACTAGATGGGAAGAAGCACAACAGCTAATGATTGTACAAGGGCTACAACAATGAAGTTTTTGTTTGAATATGTATTAACTAGGTTTGGCTGCCCGAAAGTGTTGATGAACGGCAGAGGTATGCACTTTCTAAATGAAAAAATCAACGCGTTAACAGAAGAATTCCAGGTCTACCATCAGAAGAGTACACCATATCACCCATAGGCCAATGGAGCTATTGAAGCATTCAACAAGATTTTGGAGAATGTGCTAACGAAGATCTGTAATGCCTAGCGAAATGATTGGGATGTGAGTGTACCTGCAGTATTGTGGACATATAGGACTACTTGCAAGAAGCTAACAAGACAAACACCGTTCAGACTAGTATATGGTGTAGAAGTTGTGATGCTTATGGAATATATTATGCCTAGTCTAAGCATAGTAGCTCTCATGGGTATGGCATATCACGAAGCCTTGGAGGAACAACTCACACAACTGATGGAGCTTGAAGAAGGAGCGTGAAAAAGAATGGCATGATCTGCACATCAAGCTTCGCAAGTTTAAGGTAAATGATCTTGTCTTGTTGTATGATAGTAAGTTAACTAAATTTCCTGGTAAATTTTAGATGCATTGGTTGGGGCCATATATTATCAAAGAAATTACAGATGGAGGTGCATTTTAGCTTGCGAAGCTGAATGGAGAACCTTTTCTGGGAAGAGTGAATGGAAGCTAATTGAAGTTGTATACAGGGGATCCTGCACAATGACTATATGGAGGCAGGATAGTCTTAGTGCTCCAAGCAGCTGCAAGAGAGTGCAGGACCATAAACTACACTGCCAGGATTGGAGGACTATGCAGCAGGTGGGATGTGTGGAATATGATGAGGATAAAATCTATGCAGTTGCGCACAGGAAGATGCACTATGGAGGGAGGTGCCGCATAGCATAGAAGAAAAGTGACCATTGGAGTCACTATTCATGACTTGAAAGCCAGAAGATGGTTAAGAGGAGTGAGCTGGTGGCATTTAAGGCAAAAATATTTGAAGATCTACCTCCAAAACAACATTAATTGTTATAATTTGGGGGGAACAACTGGATTTGAATTCAAAAACCCCTATAAATTATGCATGCCAATCAAAAGAGAACACTTTGTAGCCTCATAATTTTTGTTGAGTTGTGTTATTTGTCACATATGAACCGATCATATTGGGAGGATTTAGTCGCAAGCCCTGCATTTTCTAAGTTGTCTAAGTTGAATCAAGAGTTCATTCTTGAAAAGATGCTTGGACCAAGCCCTGCAAAGATTGTGAGTACTAGTGGTGATGTTGCTTCTGAAGGAGTTGCCCCATAAGTGGTAAGTATGGAAGCTTCAGTTCCTGTGCCTACAGTGCTAAGGTTTCCTAGGCCGAATCCTACCCTTGCTAGAGAAATACAGAAGCCAAAGAAGGATAAACAAAAAAATCCACACGGTGTGTAAATCACCGAGAAAGAGTTCTGTGGCACATAAACAAAAGAAGGACAAGCAGGTAGAGAAGGTAGTTGACCTCGATGCAAAGGAAGGCCAGGGTACAGAAGATATATATCATGAAGGAGTGGAGCCCATCACAAAGCAACCTGACTATATCCCTCTGCGCAAGGGGAAGGCGAAGGTCACTAAGGACCCAAATTTAGACAATTTTTTCATTTCTATGCCCTTGCTACCTGAGTAGGTTCTCTTTGAAGGTCTGTGGCTTGCACAGATCCCACTTGTGAAGATCGAATATTGGGACCTCAAAGATCACATTAGGTTTCCAAACTTGGCCACAAATAAGTAATGAAGCACATCTACTACGCAAATTCGGGTGTTACCGTGCTAGAGACGGTGGAATGGATCTGCGATGTGGAGAATTTAGGATTACTGAATTTGTTGTGGGTGCCCCATTATCACCACACCACTATCAACACAATGTATGTGCACCAACTGCTCACTCTAGTGCATGATGGCTTCTTATGTTAGGAGGGCCTATCCCCATCACTGACATGCTCATTCACAGGATTACGCATCTGCCATATGAGGGATTGAATACGACCAAGGAGTTTGGCAGAAAAATGGGAGAAAAGGACTTGGTAGAAAGAATGAAGAAAGAATTCGACCTTCTAAAGAAGGTGCGAGGATATTCTATCACCTCAATAAATGAACCTGCAGTTCAAATTTCCACACAAATGTTAGTAGGGAATGTGATGAGGAAGTGCCATGCGAATGAAGTTCTGACGCCTGTAGTATCCCTAGCTGCACAGTGTGCGAAGGGTGTGTAGTTCAACTAGTCTAGGTCCCTGTGCCAGGAATTCCTGGCGAATTTTCGTGAGGTCCAGGATGAGACTAAGTCATTTCATTATGCTTGGTTGCTTCTATCTATTGTTTTGGTTTTGTGGGAGCTGTTAGAGGATAACCAGTTTCCTCTACTAGAGGAAAGATTATCATAAGTGGTGCAGTTTGCATCTCTATGGGCTACAAAGGACCCCATACGGATCACAAAGACAAAGATATTTTGGTTCCTAATGGAATGAAGCCTCTGCATGGCTATTAACTAGTGCCCAAGGTTGTCCCTGACCTTGTACACATAGTTGCCAGCCTATGTAGCATTCAAGGCTAACTTCCACCGAGTATATATTCAGGTGCGGAAGGATCCACAATAGAAATGGAATGAATTTCCATATTTGGTAACAGAGATAGACGTGCAGGAGGTGATCGCGTGATGGACAACAAAGTGGTGCGCCCCCTCAGACTTATATGTTGGAACCAGTAAGGGTGCGGGAAGTTTGGTAACGAAGAAGAGAAAGGAAGAAACCAAGCAGACTGCGAAAAACCTAGCCACATAGAGAAAGAAGGAAGCTGCAGAGAAGGATCGAATGGAGAAAGAGTGCGCTACCAAGGAGCAGGCAGAATAGGAGCAACGAAAGTCACAGAGAAGTGGTAAGTCACCTTTGCCAGAGACTGAGGAGGAAGAATTGTTAGAACAAGGCGTCAAAGGAGATGAGGGGCAGAGCACCCCGTTTATTCTAAAAAGGCATGGCAAGGGACAACAGGAAGGTCCCAAGAAGAAACATAAATAAGATAAGTCACAGGGTGATCCCATGGTCTTGACAATGCCTAGCCAAATTGCAGGAGGGGAAGCAGCTCATCGCACAGGTAGAGGCGACACAGAAGAAGGAGGCATTACTTAAGGCTAAACTACAACTTTGGTTAGAGGAGGCTTACCAGGTCACGACCAATATTCAGGAGAAGCTAACGGGCTTGCAGCAGATAATGAAGCTGGCTACAAAAGGCCTAGCTACAGAGAAATTAGTCGAAGAGGTCAAGTAGGTAGCCACGCAGAGTGATGTTGAGGTTGCAATAGTTCAAGTGGAGCTAGGTGATCTTTGCAGCAAGATTTTAATTCCAACCAAGTGACTCGAGGGTGGTCACGATCTTTGTGTTGGGGGCCTATTGGGATGGGGTCCCCTGGGTCAGTTATGGGGTTAAAATAACCCTAGTTTTGTTTTATATTTTGTAACTAATGTAAAGTCTCCGCAATTTGTGGATGTGGAGTGCGTAGATGGATAAGATTTAGAGGGATTTTAGCCCCTTGTTTATGTAAAAGTTTGAGTTGGATTTGAGACATGCCCATGGTCCGTGAACCATTGGATTTTATGTAAAAAGCTATAAATAGGTGTTTCTTAGAGAGTCTAAGGAAGATATATGGATGGAAAAGGAATGAAGTCTTAGAAGTGTTAGCCCATAGAAGTAGGTCAGATAGGGGAGAAAGGTTCCATAGTTGAGTGCACAGAGGCCTAGGTAGAGTCTGCAACTGAGTGCATGGACCCCTATAGCTGAGTGCGCAGGGTAGTGTTGAGTCTGTAAACCTGAACTAAAGATCAATAAAGAAGATTATTGAAGAATTCCTTTGTATATATGTGTATTTTTGTTTACATCTGTTTATGATATATGTTGTGGGTAAATAATGTGTTTAAGGAATATTAATCTAATGATGAGTGATTTACTTGAATAAGTCTTAATAGATGTACACAATGCATGTTAAGTACTTTCGCAAAGACTGTGATGAATTATGTTATGTTTTCTAAATAACATAAGTAGATATGCACGAACACTAATCTAGGATTGTTCTCTGATGCACATAAGTGGATAACCAAACTGATAAGGGTCCGCAAAAGCCAATCGTAGACCTTTGCAAAGGTTTAGAGGATGTTTCAGTAGATTTTCAGTACCAAGCCCTAAGGGATGATCGGTTTGTGCGAAGGCAGATCTAAGGTGCTAAAAGACATCACACTCATCTCTAGATGTAGAAACTTGGTTCTTGCATCCCCCCATACTATTTTTGGTGAGTCTGCAGCCCGCACTACGCGGGTTGTTGCTGAAAGGGTCAGTATTGTAGGGATTTGTTGGTTGGAGCAACTAACTCTGAACCTGGGTCAGGGACCCCTAAGCCAACAACTCTACCATTGGTGACTTGACTTAAAGGCCATGCGATATGAGAGAACCCCAACATGAACCTGCGGTAGAAATTGGCAAGACATAGAAAGCTGCGGAGCTCTATTAGAGTGGTTGGGGTTGGCTAATATTGAATGAATTGTATCATGGTTGGGTCAACATGCACACCTTGCTCATGAATGATGTACCCCAGATATTGAACCTGGGTCATGCCAAAAGTGCATTTCTCCAAATCGGCACACAACTTGTGTTGTCGTAGGGTTTGGAGCACATGTCGAATATGGTGGAGGTGCTCTTCCTAACTATGAATGAAGATCCATATGTCATCTAAATAAACCACCACAAATGCATTGGTGAAGGGTTGCAAGATGTCATCCATTAATTATCTCATGAAGGTTGTGAGGGCATTTGTTAACCCAAAAGACATGAGAAACCATTCAAAAAATCCCTCCTTGGATTTGGAGGAAGTCTTCCACACATCAGAGGGTTTGATAGGCACATGGTGATAATCAGACTTCAAGTCAATCTTGCTAAAATATTTGGCCCCCTTGAGCTGGTCTAAAAGGTCATCAATCCATGTGATTTGGTACCTATTCTGGATAGTGATCTTGTTCAGTGCCCAATAGTTAATATAGAGTTTCCAAGTCCCGTCCATATTTTGTACTAATAAAATCGGGTTACCACAAGATGATGAGCTTGGCCTGATGTGCCCTTTCTATAAAAGCTCCTGAATCTTCCTCTTGATCTCATCACTCTCTAGATTAGAGCATCAATAGGTTGGTCCATTGGGTAGCGACGCTCCCGAAGTCAGATCGATGGAGTGCTTGACTTGATAGTGTAGAGGTTACCCTGTATGTGAGGCGAGAATATCCCTGTATGCTTCCACAACCTTGTCTATCTACTGTTGTTGTGCGAAGGAGCCCTGCATGGAAGCCGTGGCCAAAATCTTCTTCTTTCCCTGAGGGAAAATCATAAGGAAAACAAATTTCCTGGTCTATTAAATGATCTTACTACATTCCTTCACAAACATCAAAGAGATGGCAGTAGGCAGGGCTACCTTCAGTATCCTGTATAACGTATTGCCCAATTTAATAATCACAGAGCAAGTTCTAGACTCATAGACAACATGCCTCTTCCACAAGTATGGTTGTCCTAATAACACATCACAAAATTCAAGATGCGAAAAATCACACAATACCTCATATGTGAAGGGCTTGATGTTGTAGGGAAGGAAACATTTTTGGCTGACGTGGAGTTATCATCCTTGGTGAAGCCACCCAATGATGTATAACTACGAATGTGTTGTAGTTGGTAGGCCCAACCACTTCACAACCTCTGCTGAAATGAGGTTCTTTTGGCTCACATTGTTAATAATGAAATACAACGGATAACCCTTCACCCACATCTGTGAGTGGAAGAGACATTCCCCCTCCTATGGATCTTGAAGCTCATTCTTCTGGATCTTGGTGGTGGCCACGGTGGCACTAGTCTCCACGTCAATGATCGATTCCTTTTGTCATTCCCCTTGTCAAGTTCTGACTCAAAGTCGGAACATGCATCTGATTCAAAAACCTTCAACTTGGCCACCAATGACTGCTTGGCCCAACACTCACTTTTTTTGTGAGTGGAGCTCTTAAGGAACTGACACTATTTTCCTGTGTCCTTCTTTGTCTTCGTGGTGTTGTTCTTTGCTTGCAATTTTTGTGGGTTGTCCTGGGTCATCCCGCCTAGTCTTTTTCCTTTGTTCTGTAGTTTGGAGGCACCTTTCCCTTACTTCAGACTTGCAGATCCAAATTATTGCTTCTTCTATTTAAACTTATGCTAAATTGTGACAATGTATCGATACGTCATACCGAGCAAGGAGATGTCCATGAAATCCATATCATCCTAGATGTACCTGTGTAGACAGCCACGGTACTAGAGTACCAATTGTCACTCAGAATCCCTGATACCCAACTTCGTGCGAAGGGTATGAAAAACATTGGTAAACTCTGGCATGTCTTGGTTCCTTCCCTGCCACAACATGGTCCACTTTATGTATTTATCCTCATAGCTCCCGACAGGGTAGTACTACTCCTTGATGTCGTCCCGGAACGAATTCCAAGTGGGTGCGTCTGAAAATAGTGAGGGTGTACTTTCGTCCTTCTTCTCAAAGTAGGTTTCCCACCAATCCTTGATGTGGGGGGTGATTTTCATAAATGAAAAATTAATATTCTCCTAGCTAGAAAAATCATGAACAAAAATATCCTTCTAGTAGATTTAACCATTTATCTGTGGTTCTTGCATTTATTTGACCTTAAAATATGGGGATGTCAAAGTTAACCTATACCTTAAAGGGTGTGGTGCTTCTAGAGTGGCAGCTGGAAGGAGATGTGTCACCTTTGGGTAGTCGTTGAAGCATCTGGGAAAATTTTTCCATCATCACGTTCCTCTATCACTCGAGGGATTCTTCGAGAAATATTTTGAAAGGATATCCTTCTCCCTCATTGTTCTTCTCTTTCGCCATGCGAGGTCGTTGGGATTTGTGAGGCTGGTCTTGCAAAAGTTCAACTAGTTCGATCCTTAACTCCTTATATCCCAACGTCGTTGGGGACATGCAAAGAAAAATAGAGAAAGAGCAGACCCCTTTGATACCACTAATCAAAACTTAAACAAGAACACATAAAATTACAGATATAACCATAAATACAGAAATGCAACAGAAATAACACTTCATTTCATTAATACTAAATATTAAAAAATTCTTACAAACAGAATGAAAATAAAGTATCTCGGGTGATGGTAGCTTATCTTTGAGAAGAGATGGAGCGGCTACATGCCTATGAAATGTGTTACAATGAGGCTCAAGGGCCTATTTATTTTTGAACAACAAGGGAAAACCCTAAAACCAAAACCCTAAGGCCTAAGAGATGGAATGCCAAGGGTTTGTGGGCATCGTTGGGGTTAGCTGGGAAGCCAAACTTTTAGGGTCATAACTTGGTCATATTATCTCCATTCGACTTGTACGATACATTGTTGGAAAAATCTATTTGAGTAATACAGGATTTTTGGGAAAGAGCTTGTTGCAGACCTAAAAAATAGGTTGTTTAGGGGGTCAACATTGCTCCAAAAGTTTAGGACCTGAAAAACTGCTAAAAATAGTAAATGTTGCAATAACAAGGAAATGGATGAAACTAACTGGAGGTCTAGGTGGAATAGGTAGGTGGCTACTAATATACACCTAGATCAGTCTTCCTTAATTAGGAAGAAATGGTCACCATTTCATGCAGAGCCTCCATAAGGTGAGGAAATTTATGTTGAACTTGGTCCCTGGTGAACCACTTGCCCTAGTGAAGGCGTTGGCCGGCTTTGACAACACGATATCGTTGGATCCTCTGTTGGTGAGTGTTATTGATCTGCATGTCCATGATCTGATATGTTGCGGCCTGTTCCATGTATTCTAGGTTTATCTCTATTGGTGTGATTTGTTCTACAATGTCGGATGTGTCCAGCAATAGTGGAAAGTGTGGTTGAAGGTGGTCTACATTGAACATTGGGTACAGACCAAGGAATAGTGGAATTATGAGATCAAAGGAATTTTCCCCTACAACTTTGGTGATGGTGCATGGTCCGTATCAAAGTGGTTGAAGCTTGCGATGGGGTCCAATGAGGCACTCCTTATGCAAATTTAGCCAAATTGTTTTGCCCACCTAGAACTTGTGCAACACCCGATGTTGATCATGATGCTGATTGTACTTAACATTGGCTTTGTCAAAGATATCATGGACCTACTGGAAGATGTGTTGAATATTCTCAATGATGTTGTTACCCTGTCAGCTTTGGACTGGACATGAGCCAAATCTTCCTGATTAGCTACAAATGGTATCTCCACATCAATGGGACATAATGTCTGAAATATGAGCCCTACCTAAAAGGAGATATGACCTGTTGAGTTATGTAGAGCTCTGTTGTAGCTGTTTTGGATAGAGGGTAGGCTTTCATCCCATGTGCATGGATGTTTCAAGTTGTACATGTGCATAATGTGTATGATCATCCTATTAACGACCTATGTTTGGCCATTAGTTGGGGGTGGAAAGTTGTGGACTTAGTAATTTAGGTATCCAACATCAACTAGAGACTTGACCAAAATGCACTTAGGAATCTGTTGTCATGATTTGAGAAAATGGACTGTGGGATCCCAAAGTGTACCCACACTCACTCAAATAAGAGCTTAGCAGTGGCCTATGCTGTGATACTCTTCTTGCAGGCCGCCATAATGACCATCTTGGAGAATCTGTCGACAACCACGAAAATGTAGTCTTTGTTGTGCTTAGTAGAAGGAAGGCGCGACATGTAATCCATGGATATGGATTCCCAATGTTGACTAGGAGTAGGCAAAGAAGTATATAGGCATTTCTTCTTGATGATTGGTTTTGAAATGACACAGGTAGTACGAGATCTAATGTAACTTCCCAATATCGTGACGAAGGTTCGACAAATAAAAACACTTCTACAGTATTGCCACTGTTTTATCTACTCCGAAATGTCTAGTGGCCTAACTGTAGTGCACCTCCAAAATAATCTTGGCATGCTCTCTTGAAGGAACATAGATGTGTCCTAGGTGGCATAACAATGCATCCTGGAAGTGAAAATTTGGAGCTTACTTACCTTTTAGGAGTGTCTAGCATGTGTTGTCGAATTATAGATCGCTCTTGTAAATATGCGGCCACCCCGAAGTTTTGTGACTGTAGGTGTTGAGCATAGTGATCAACGCCATGAATGGCGGTCAGCTGAGGCAGCCCACAACATTATTGGCGCTGCCCTTCTTGTACTTAATGTTCAAATGGAATTGTTGCAGGTATGTGGACCATTTCTGATGGCGATCGTTCTGCAACTTCCCTTATGTCTATATGAACTGTAGGGATTGGTGGTCTATCTGGATGACCATTTCCTTCCCCAAAATGTAATGCTTCCATTGAAGACAGGCTTGCACAATGGAATACATTTATTTGTCATAGGTGGGATACTTTTGGACTGTGTCTGAAATTGTCTCACTATGGTAAGGCACTGGATGCCCGTGCTGAGTAAAAACTGCACCAATAGCATAGTCAAAGGCATCTATCTCAATCTCAAATAGTTGCTACAAGTTTGGTAATGTGAGCACTAGTGAAGAGTAGAGGTGATGCTTCAACTTGGAAAATGTCTTAGGTTGGGTTTCAGACCAAATGAACTTTTCTTTCACTCTTCCCTTGATGACTTTACTTAAAGGCCAGATAATATGAGAGAACCCCAACATGAACCTACGGTAGAAATTGGCAAGACCGAGAAAGTTGTGGAGCTCTGTTAGAGTGGTTGGGGTTGACCAATCCCAAATGACTTCTATCTTGGTTAGGTTCACATGCACACCCTGCTCATAAATGATGTACCCCATATATTGAACCCGTGTCATGCCAAAAGTGAATTTCTCCAAATTCGCACATAGCTTGTGTTGTCATAGGGTTCAGAGGACCTGTCGAATATGGTGGAGGTGCTCTTCCCAACTCGGGCTGAAGATCAATGTCATCGAAATAAACCAGCCTGAATGAATTGATGAAGGGTCGGAAGATGTCGTCCATCAATCTCATGAAGGTTGCATGGGAATTTGTTAACCCAAAAGGCATGAGAAACCATTCAAAAAGGCCCTCCTTGGATCTGAAGGCAGTCTTCCACACATCGGAGGATTTGATAGGCACCTAGTGATAACCTGACTTCAAGTCAAGTTTGTTGAAACATTTGGCCCCCTTGAGCTGGTCCAAAAGGTTATAAATCCATGGGATTGGGTAAGTATTCGAGACACTGATCTTGTTCAGTATCTAATAGTCAATATAGAGTCTCCAAGTCCCTTCCTTCTTCTGTACCAATACAATCGGGTTCCCACAGGGTGATGAGCTTGGCCTGATATGCTCTTTCTGCAACATCTCTTGAATCTGCCTCTTGATCTCATCATTCTCCAGAACACGGTGTTGATAGATCACTCCACTGAGTAATGGCACATTTGAGGTTAGATTGATGGAGTGCTTGACCTAACAGTGCTTAGGTACCCATATAGGTGAGGTGAAAATATCTCTGTACTCCTCCACGACCTTGTCCATTTGCTCCTGTTGTGCAGAGGAGCCTTGTCTAGAAGTCATGGCCACACTATTCTTCTTTCCTTGAGGGTGAATCATAAGAAAAACAAATTTCCTAGTCTTTGAAATGATCTTACTACATTTCTTTGCAGAGATCAAAGAGATGGAGGTAGGCGGGGCTACCTATGGTATCATGTACAAATTATTTCCCAAAGTAATAATCATAGAGCAAGATCTAAACTCATATACAACATGCCACTTCCACAAGTATAGATTTCCTAATAAAACATCACAAAATTCAAGAGTAGAAACATCACATAGTACCTCATCCATGAAGGACTTGATGTTGTAGGGAAGGTGACACTGCTGGATGATGCAAAGATCTCGTCCTTAGTGAAGCCACTCGATGGTGTACAATTGCGGATGTGATATAGTTGGTTGGCCCAAATGCTTCAAGACCTTTGCTTAAATGAGGTTCTTTTGGTTCCTGATGTCAAAAAGGAATTGCAGTAGAGAAACCTTCACCCACATCTTTGAGTGGAAGATATGTTCCCCCACCTCTGGATCTTCAGGCTCATTCTTCTAGATGTTGTTGGTGACCAGAGTGGCACTCGGCTCCGCATCAATGATCTCCTTCCCTTTTTCATTCCCCTTGTCGAGTTCTAACTCAAATTTTGAACATGCATTTGATTTGGAAGCCTTCAACTCGACCAGCAATGACTGCTTGGCCCGACACTCACTTGTGTTGCGAGTGGAGCTCTTATGGAACTCACATCGTTTTCCCGTGTCCTTCTTTGTCTTCATGGTGTTGTTCTTTTCTTGTGGCTTTGATGGGTTGTCCTAGTTTGCCCTGCCTTCGCTTTGTCCTTTTCTCTGTGGTTTGGAGGCACCTTTATGTTCCTTTAGACTCGTAGATCCAAAGTCTCTCTTCTTCTATTTAAACTTTTGTTGAACCTTAACAACATATCGGTACATCATGTCGAGTGAGGAGATGTATAGGAACTCCATCTCATCCTAGATGTACCTGTGTAGAAAACCATGGTACTCGAGTACCAAATGTCACTCAGAATATTTAATACGAAACTTCATGTGAAGGGTACGAAATCAATTGGTAAACTTCGGAACATCTTGGTCCCTTCCCTGCTGCAACATTGTCTACTCTATGTATTTATCCTTATAGCTCCTAACAAGGTAGTACTTCTCCTTGATGGCATCCCATAATGAATTTCAAGTGTGTGTGACTGAAAATAGTGAGGGTGCACTTTCGTCCTTCTTCTCACGGTAGGTTTCCCAACAGTCCCTGACGTGAAAATTATTGAATCAAACACATCAAAAACCCCTACTGCAATTACTGGTTTACAATCTCCTACTTTTTCTTTACATTAACAAGTTATTTAATTGCATAAACATCAAAGTAAACATTATTACAGCCTTCACAAATATACAAATCATGCACTGAAAGAAACTGAGACAATAACACAAGGGACACCATTATTTTTGGACAATTGTCCCAGGAAAAACCCAATTCAGGAAAACCGATGCAGCATATAGAGGGTCTGTATTATTAAGCAGATTTTATGAATACAACCAAGGTGCCAGAAATAGCTCACCCAATAGAGAATATCCTTGGCAATAGTACCTCTATCCAGAGACAAATATTCTTCCAAATCAGCAACCGGATAATCAAACCCCACAACGACTCCAACTGTTCCTTATGCTGGACAACAAAAGTTGCTCCAAGCACTGCTCTAGAACTATGCCACTCCTCTAGGAGTTGTGTCACCCTCTCTCGGTTCAGAATCTACTGATTTTCTCTCAATTTTCCCCAAAAAACCTCCCCATAGCTGCCTTTGAAGCCCTATATGACTTTTGTGTCAGCCTCTATGGTTTCTGTGTCAGCCTCTACGACCCTCTGCATCCTCTCGGTCATCTCCTATAACCTTTGTGTCAGCCCTTCTAGGGTGTGCATTGTCTCTCACGACACTGCACTACCTCTCTATTATGTATTTTTCAGCCTCCTTCCGAACTACCCCTTACTGCAATTGATCACTTGCTCGATTTCCTCAGCAAACATTGCCCCAGAAAATCGAACTAATTGATCTCTCTTGTTGTGTCTCCAACTGACCCTCAATCCTCCTCTTATACTTTTCCTGTTGACGAATCAACGACCGAGATTAAGTCCCTAGTCAATGGCTAAGATTAGAACTAGCTTGATCCTCGCCACTTAGAAATTTCTCACCAATATTTTATTAATACACATTAATATTTTTATTTTCCTAAGTTTAGACTTAGGAACCCATTAAAAATATTAATTATTTTAATAACTCCTCATCTAGGTGGAATTTCTCCAAACGATTTCTGGGTCTTGGAGATCTCACGTGGCTTAGAATCTCCACCAAATTTCATGGCTAGAGCACATCCTATTCTACCCAAAATAAACACTCCCTCTTAGCGAGGAATGTACTCTAGCAATGCTTCACCATAGAAGCATCACACTGATCCTCTGCATCGGTCCTCTGTGCTTATGCTTGGCCTGATACCCCACATCCACTGCACTGCTGGTTCCTATACTCTTGCCCATGACACTGCCACTACCAATTGCTACATTTGTACTGCAACTCCCTCTCAAAATGTTGATGCTACACATAACACTGCCACTGCTAACTATTGCACTACAACTCAATTACCGAGAAGTAAGTAACTCACTTCACCCAAATACTGACATCCTAGTCTTTTTGGAAGCCTTGTGATGTTGAAGCTACCTCTACTGCTATGCTATTCTCCCTCTGCTTCCATAGCACTACTGCAACCTCTTATGGGCCTCTCGCATTGCTGCAACCTCCACTATGCTGCTATAGGCTTCTGCACTCTAGCATTGCCTTGCCGATCCATCACACCTAACTCTACCTGAAACCTGTCATCATGCTACTGTCTTTAAGGGATCTCATAGTCAGATGCGATCCAAGAGTTTGGGTACCTCATCCCCCCTTCTATGGTCCTCTTTACTATAGCTCCAAGTCTCCCCACATCTTCTCTAAAGGCGCATGGGAACTCATGGCATAATCGTCATCAGTATTGACATCCTTCTCTACCTTTGTTGGAGTAACCTTTGAGTAGAATCTTCTCCCTTTCCTTTCTTCATGGGGCACTAAGAGGCATAATACCAAGTTCCCCATAGTTGAAGCACTTGGCCTTGGAGATGTCTTTCTTCTTCCTATTTTGTACCCCCTGTTGTCCTGCTGATGCGAGAGATGCATCCTCCTCCTCCTCCTCCTTCTTGATTCGAACTTCCTTACTGCTACTCCAGCCTTGGTCAATATCCCGAGCTCTTCCTGTCAAAGAGTTGCCCACATCTCTTCTCAACTTGGGAGATTCACTTTGCCCAAAATTCTTTGGACAAATGTCTCCCACTCCTCAGAGACTGCATTTAGGGTAGTCCTGACCATGAACTTTGGATCTGATGTATACCCCATGGAAGTAAGCTGGTCACGAATCCCTTGCAACCTGAGAAGAAAGGGATCTATCTACTCCCCTTTCTACATCTGGTATGACCTCAACTGATTCTCCAATAAAATCTTCTGTTGCACGAAAGAGCCCTGGTATAAGGTGGTCAGGGTATCCCACATCTCCCTTGTTGTTGACTTCTCAACAATATGTGGTATTACATGATCCTTGACCCCATCTAGGATCATACATTTCACATTTGCCTGGGCCTCCTCATACTTCTCATTTGCATCTAGGTCAACTGGGAGAGCTACTGTTTTCAAGGCATAATCCTTGATGCGATGTTTATCGAGGATTGCTAAGATCCTGGCCTTCCAGATGACAAAATTGGAAGCCCTTTCCAATATGTCCTGATCCCTCAATCCATTCATTACCATCTCTTCTCCTCTTCACTAGACTCCCTCTAAGTCCTGATTTCCCTCTTGGAAATCCTCCGACCAACTATTGAATGACTCCTCTCCAATCTTTCTTTGCCACTGCAACCCGGATCTATATTCCTTGGCTAGAAATATGTCAAGGTAGTGCTTCCCTTTACCTTGGTTCCATCTCCTTAGACACCGTTATGCACTGACAAAAACAATATCCCACCATATCCTCAAATCAGAATCTATTGAGCTCCCTTAGCCCCAACAACTGAAGAATTTGAGCCCTTTTGGCTCTGCGCAATCATAGTGAGAGTTGGATCAACTCCTCTTGGCCACTACATCAATCCTTCCTAACTCATAAAGATGACTTGGCACTACGTAAGCCTGATCTACCTCCCTCTGCCTCTACGCTGGCCTGGACAGCTGACACAGATACTGCATGGGCTCCTCCCATCTATTACATCACCTTCACCTGGCTCAGAGTGCTGATGCAGGAACTATGTGAGCCTCTGCGTCAACTTCTCTGCACTGTGTCACTCCTTCTACGTCTCTGGCTCTGGAACAACGCTATCACTCGGGACAACTGCTTTTCTACTGTGAATTCTTTAGATTTCTTAGCTAGTGTCTTCAGTCACTTATGATCTGCAATCACTCTGATACCATGTGAAAATTCATGAATATAACACATCAGAAACCCCCACTGCAATTACTGGTTTACAATCTCCTACTTTTTCTTTACATTAACAAGTTATTTAATTACATAAACATCAAAGTAAACACTATTGCAACCTTCAGAAATATACAGATCATGCATTGAAATAAACTGGGAAAATATCACAAGGGACATTGTTATTTTTGGACCATCCTATCTGGAAAAACCAAATTTGGGAAAACCGGTGCAGCATATATAGGGTTTGTATTATTAAGAAGATTTACTGAATACAACTAGGGTGCCAGAAATGGCTCACCCAACAAAGAATATCCTCAGTAGTAGTACCTCTATCCGGAGACAGATATTCTGCCAAATCGGAAACCGAATGATCAAACCCCACAACGACTCCAGTTGTTCCTTATGGTGGATGGCGAAATCTGCTCCAAACACTGCTTTGGAACTATGTCACTCCTCTAGGAGTTGTGTCATCCTCTCCCAACTCAAATTCTACTGATCTTCTCTTAGTCTGCCCCACAGAATCTCCCTAGCACTGCCTCTGAATCCCTCTATGACTTCTGCATCAGCCTCTACGGCTTTTGCGTTAGCCTCTACGGCCCTATGCATCCTCTGCGTTAGCTCCTACGACCTCTGCGTCATCCTTTCTAGGGCCTGTGTTATCTCTCCCAACACTCCACTGTCTCTCTGCTATGTATTCTTTGGCCTCCTGCCGAACTACTCCTCACTGCAACTGATCACTTGCTTGATTTCCTCAGCAAACCTCACCTTAGAAAATCGAACTAACTAATCTCTCTTGGTGTGTCTCCAACTAACCCTCAAGCCTCCTATTATACTTTTCCTGTTGAAGAATCAATAGTTGAGATTAAGTCTCTGATCAATGGCTAAGATTAGAATTGGCTTGATCCTCGTCACTTAGAACTTTCTCACCCATATTTTATTAATACACATTAATATTTTTATTTTCATAAGTTTAGACTTAGGAATTGTTGAAGCCCCGAAAATCGGGCCTACAACAAGGGGGATACCCACCCAGTCCAGACCTTGGTTAGCAGCTCCTTTTCCATTTGGTATAGTGGGTCCAACTGGGGATATGGGACCAGTTTCCAAATTTATGTGTGTGTGTGTTGGGAATTGATATTTCCTTTCTAATAATTTCTAAGTAAAATACTTTTATTCTAAATCTAACGTAATTGTAATCTAATGAACAAAAATATCTAATTCTAAAACTAACTCAGGATTTAATCTTTCATTTATGCGATCTAAAATGATTTCAAATGGAAATTGGTAATAAAGATCATTCAATTGCTATGAGAAAAGAATTCAATAAATATAAACCATTTCGTATAAAAAGATAGACGAAACAGTTGTGGAAAACATATTGCATAATAAGTTACTCATATATTAAGCATAAATAAATAGCTATCACGGTACAGAAGTTCCAAATGATAACTCAAGCATTCAAGCATTCATATATAAATAACTGAACATGAATATCACCTTAACACATAAGCAGAAATAGTTAAGAGATAAAAGTACCATTTATAACTAGTTCTACTCATGAGCTTCAGCAATAATGATGTATCTCTTCTTAATCCAACATCCACTAAGAGTACAAAAGTGCAACATCAGTAGTAGATATTAAACGCAAATATCAATAAATCCCCTTCCATTCATTCATCAAAACCTCCTTAGAGGGTGCAAAAGTGCATGTTCCGAGGACAAGTTTTTGACAAATTTCAGGACCCTTCTCTAAATGCATGAGAAGGGTTTAAATACTACTAGCTAAATCTAAAAATAATTGATTACAAAAATGTAGGATATGGTTTAAATGACTGTCCTCATTTCAGGAAAAAATAAAGCAAAATTAAAACTAAAACTGAATCTAAAACTAAAACTAGCAACTAACTATCTATGTATCTATTCCTTATAGTCACAAGCATTCAACATTTTCTTGAGGAGAGTTGGCTGGCCGACTTCCGACTTTAGTTGTCCTATAAAAACAGAATCGGCAAGTGCTGGTGCCATCTTCTTGGCAGAGTTAATGATACAGTTGAGAGTCATGCACTGGTTGTGTGGTTTTACCAAGTACGTCCAGTAAGAATCCCAATTTAACTTGGTTAACCTTTTGATGGACTCTGCTCTCTCTTGAGCCTTCTGTCTCCATCTTGTCTGTAGGTGTTGTACATTTCATAGATATTTACATATCACTTGAGAATATCCTCGATAAATACCACTGGTTTTAGAATTCAAGTTTTGCTTTTCACCTTTAGCGTTTTTTCTTACAATTTCCTGGGCTTACAGGCGACTGAGTGATTAGAGGCTTTCCTTTTCAAGGGGTTTTGCCTAGTGATGCACAATTAGTGCTAGGCGCTAATCGCGCATTAGAAACTGCCTCTGTTTCTCTATCCGAGCTTCCCTGGTGCGATTTTTGCCTCTTGCGTGTTTTTTGTTAGAGGATATAAAGCTTAAATTTTGTGAAAATAACAACTCCGTGAGTTCCTGGTTTTGAGATTTAAATTCTCTTTTTGTGATATTAGCATTATCCAGTACCTATTTGACCATGTTCGTGTATGGAAGAATTTTGGGCCTTGCAGCTATCCGGTGCAAGAACGAACATGCTAGTTCTGTAATTGATGCCTCAGAAGACCCGTGTGAGCCTACAGCAGCTGTAACCTCCATTATCCTGGGATTTTCTTCCTCGAGTAGACTATACATGCCTTCCCATGTAGTAATACCAGTATCTTTGTTACAGGTGGTGTTTGTGTACAAGGGCGTCATCTCTTTATCTTCAGAACTCGGAGCTTTACCTTTCTTTCCCATAATATCCTGAACACTACTATGTATACTTATCTGCTCTTTGCTCCTGCAGTTTACAAATGAGGCAAGAGTAATGATAAGGAAAAGGTGATGGGAAAGCTTTAAATGCCGAAAACATATAAAGTATATCACCCTACGTGAAATGGATCTTTGATCAGATCAAAACCATACTTCATTAATGATTGCCAACTAACTCATTAATTAACATTTAACGCGCATAACTGGGCATTGGTTTATGGAAAAAGTTTTTTCGAACAACGAGCCTTGTAGATCTGCGATAAGGCGATTTTTCGATTTGCTTCGCAATATCGCAAATCGCAATATCGTAGATTGCAATATCGCTACTTCGTTGCGTGTGGCAATCATCCATTAATGAGTTTTCTGCGAAATGTGATTTGTGAGACTCGCTATTGCATATCAGTGGTTTGAGGCATCTCACCTTAAGTGAAATTTGAGGCATGCGATGCGATGAGTATCTTTTAGTGCGTGATTTTGCATCGCGATTTCAAAATATTAGAATTCCGCTTGTAGGAAAGCATCCATTACCTTTTTGCGATGCGACGTTTTTTATTGAGAAAGTGGATTTATTCGAATTTATCATAAAACTTAAGTCTTTTTAGATTTTTCGGGCATTCTCCTAAGTTTATGAGTGTAAGTTTTATTCAAAAAGGGAATACAAGTGCTAAATTTTTTTGAATAAGGGTCCCCACTTATTTAGTATTAGTAGTAAAACTAAATAAGAGGGGGTGGGGGGGGGGGGTTGTTGCTGGCCACAACAATTGGCGATTCACTTGGAAGAACTAGTTATCTTTGCTTTTCTTTTGAATTTTCTAAACTTCCAAAACAGAAAACTTTTCTAGAAAATCAAACTCTATTATAGAAAGATAAAGTACATCATGCTTGCAACGGTCAATGATAGTTTGTTTCTTCTATGTTAACTTTGGTTATTTACTTCCTATATCTAGTCATTGTATCTACATCAGTCACTACTTGGTTTATAAAGATAAACAACAAAGACTTCTGTAAATCAGTTTTAAATATTCTCATTTGTCGTAGGTAGAGCCTCTACTGCCAGCAGGCGTTTATAGCCTCAATAGGGTTACCTGTTACCCAGCAATGATCCTATATCTTACTTGGAGAAATATACAATTTTCAAAGAGAAATCCATATCCACACTTATTGCTTTCATTTTATTTTAATCCTTAAAGAACAATGCCTTGGTTTGGTAGCCAAATTATGACAGTGCCACTCACTTGATTTATAACTTTGCTGAACAAGTTGGCTCGTGATGAGACCCCTTGTCTTTTGATTGTTACAATCTCGAGTCATTGCCTTGTTGTGGTATGCAGTTTTGGCAAAGTCAGCAAGCTATAATATCTATGATCATGATAAGTCGGCTCGTGATGAGACCTCTTATTCTTTAAGTTTAAAGTGTATTGCTGAATTATTCCTTGAAGCTCGTAATTTCCTAAGTGGGGAGGAAGTCATTGTTTCCTTAAGAATAGCTCTGGACGACAATGGTAGAGTTTTTGGAAAGAACTTTTCTACAAAGAATCTTCATTTTGTTATTGATACTTTTCATTTGACTGATGTAAAACAAATTCCCACTAAAGGTCTTTTTATCAAAATTTACAAGGTTGAAACTAGTATCATTTTCAGGCTTATAGCCTTTGACTGTATCTTTCAATAATAATGGATAATTTCTAAAACGATTCTATTTATACAAGCGAAAAAACAAAATCTAAAAGAAATACTTGTCTTTTTCGTGAATTTCAAATGTAACCATTTACAACTGGTTTTATTGTGAAAATAAGAAAAAACTAATCTATAAAAATAGAAGAATGATCTCCTATGGAAAGTATTTTTTGAGGGTCTCCCGTTAACAGGTAAAGATTCTCTTTTTCTTATTAAATCCTGTAACATAAAAGTAGATGGACCTATGATTTCTGCAATTTGGAAAGGGCCAAGCCACATTCGTTGAAATTTCGTATGTTTGCCCTTTTCCTCATGAGCCTTGTCCCATTTTAAAACTAGATCTCCAATCTGAAAGTCCTTTCTGGATATCATGCTTGAATCAAAAGAAGCTTTTACTAATGCTTGGTGATGAGCATGAGTTATTTTGGCTTGTTCTCATTGTTCTTCTAGCTTAAGAATTTGCAGCTACCTTAGTTGTAAGGAAGAAGTTGGTGTTTCATCAATATATTGAACTAAAGCCAAAGAGGGAATCACTAGATGAGTTGGAAGGACCACTTCTTTCCCATAAACTAAATTAAAGGGCGAAGTGCCAATAAAGGCTTTCTGCATTATTCAGTCTAACCATAGAGCATATATTAGAGGTTTGTGCCAATTCTTATGAGTTTGATCAATAGTTCGCTTAATGATTCTCATTAAGTTTTTATTCATTGATTCAACTAACCCGTTCCCCTGTGGGTAATAATTGGCAGAGTATTTAAGTTTAAAACCTCTTTTGAGTGCAAATTCAGTCATAGCATTGCCAGAGAAATACGATGCATTATCAAACATTAAAGCAGAGGGTAAAACAAACCTGGTGATTATGAACTGATCTATGAAATCAATGATGTGTTCGGCATTTGCTGTCCTGAGAGGAACTGCTTCTACCCATTTAGTAAAATAATCTGTAGCCGTAAGGATATACTTATGCTGTTTGGAAGAGTGAGGAACGATCTCACCTATTATATCCAATCCCCATTGATCAAAAGGTTGCTCAATATTAACTGGTTGCAAAGGCAATGATAGTTTCTTTTGTCTCCTAGCAGCAGTTTGAAAAACTTGACATTTCCTTACGTAGCTATGTGCATCTTTGAATAGTGTAGGCCAATAACAGCCTGCGCGCAAGATTTTATGTGCAGTACCATCTCCAGCATAATGTCCACCAGTTGGTCCACCGTGAAGTTCCTGCAATACCTTTTCAGCTTCAGATTTCTCTAGACATCTAAGGAGAATAGAATCATAATTCATCCTAAAAAGTACATCATTTACAAGCTGATATTGTTTATCCTTCAATCTTAGGGCTCTTTTCTTTGTATAATCGAGGTTTGAAGGAGCATATCCATTATTTAGATAAAATATGATATCAGCGTATAATGATTCAACATCGTTTAGGCTTACCTCATACATTTGTGTTTCTGCAGATGGAGTTTCAAAAATAAGTGATGCTCCAGCCAGCATTTTGCAAAAGCCTTGACCTTTTACAATATTTGATGGTTTAATTTCAGCGTCATATTCTTGTAAGGCAGTAACCCAATTGGCTCTTTTCTCACCCACGTCTTCTCTACCAAGAGATTTCTTACTGCTGGAAACGACACTATGATTTTTGTATGGGTCTTAAGGAGAAAGGGTCTGAAATGTTTGATCGCTTTGAAAACAGCATAAGCTTGTTTCTCAACGTATGAATAATTTAATTCAACCCCTTGTATATTTGAACTGAAAAAGGCAATTGGGGCCTCTTCCTTATCTTGATTTGCTTGAGTGAGTATCGCAGCATATGATCTGTCAGAGGCAAATGTATATAAAATTAAAGGATTGGAACAATTTGGAGTTGTTAAAGATGGAGCATTAACAATCGCTTGTTTAATCAAATTGAATGCTTCATATTCGTCTTGGCCCCATTTGAAGATTGAGTTCTTTTTAATCATTTCTTGTAAGGGAGATATAATTCTTGAAAATTTTGGAACAAATCTCTTTATAAAATCAATCTAGCCAAGGAAAGATTGCATAGCTTTCTTGTTGTGAGGCAAAGGTATTTCGGAAATCTCCTTGATTCTGTCGGGATCAATATGGATTCCATATTTTGACACTATAAATCCAAGAAGTTTTCCTTCACTTAATGCAAAAAATGACTTTTTTGGGTTAAGTGAAATTCCATATCTTTGGCAGCATTGGAAGATCTGTTTTAAATCCCTGAGATGATTGCCTTGTTTTTTGGAATATATAGTTATATCATCCAAGTAGATTACTACTGATTTGTTTACTAATCCCTTAAATGCGATGTCCATGGCCATTTGAAAAGTGGCCCCAGCATTGATCAAACCGAAAAGGCATCTTTTGATATGCATAGGTACCCCATTTGGTTCTGAATGTGGTCTTTAATTGATCTTCGGGATGGACCAAAACTTGGTTGTAGCCGGAGAAACCATCCAAAAAGGACATTAATTCTGATCCTACAACTGCCTGTAATATTTGCTCCATAGGAGGCAAAGGAAAATTATCCTTTTAGTAGGCTTTACTAAGATTTCGAAAGTCAATGCAAATTCTAATGTCTTCGTTTTTCTTTCTAACGGGAACCATATTGGAAACCCATTTAGAATGTCAAATGGGAAAAATGATTTTGGCTTTCACTAACTTATTGAGCTCAGATTTGATCTGGCTTTCTAAATTAGGATGGATCTTTCTCAGCTTTTGTTGGATAGTTTTTTCATCATTTATCATTGGGATAGTATGTTGGATGATAGAAGTGTCGTAAGTCTTATGTTCATCATAGTTCCAGGCAAAGACATTTTTGTATTGTTTCAGGAGATGAACATACGCTAATCTTTCTTCAGGGGCTAGGCCAAGACCTAGATTGATATTCTGCACCTTGGTATCAGATCCTAGATTTACTAATTCATAGTTCAGAGTTGAAATTTGAAGTTTTGAATTGGTAGATCTTTTGAATCGATCTTTCAAATCATATAGATCTTCTAATTTGACTACTGATTTTAGCACAACATTATTGGTGCTATCTTGTTGCAATTGTCTATCATATTGGTCCTCATCTATTATTTGATTAGTGTAATATCCTTCAGATGTGAGGAAGCTTACAATATTAGGATCATCATTGAAAATTCTTCAATTGGTAATGTTATCAGGAATCGAGGGTCTAAAGATTAATTCGATTGAAAATCTATCGGGGCTATAGTCTTCTGAGGGAATGAGCTTGGAAGCTACATTTGTCAAGAGGTCAACACTAGCATTCTAGAGTCTGGGAATTGATGAAATATTGAATGCTATAAAATGTTTAGTCAGATCTTGTACTAAAGATTGATAATGCTTTAAATGACTCGATAGACAATGTATAGTATTTCGTACCTGTCTGATAACAATTTCAGAATCTCCGAAGACTTGTAGATATTTGATATCTAATCTGATTGCTTTGCATAATCCTTGGACTAAAGCCTCATATTCTGCAGTATTATTGGTGCAATCAAAGTCGAGTCTACAAGTTAGCATAGTTTTGTTTCCTTATGGACTGATTAATACGCATCCTGCTCCTGCTCCCTTGTTAGACTTAGAACCGTCAAAAAATAACTTCCAAAATAAAGATTTATTTACAGGACTATCTACGAAATTAATACATTTAGAACTATCTGTTTGAGAAAAAATTTCTACTTGAGATAAGACAAAATGTTCTAAGTAAGGTGAAGTATGAGCATTAAAATTTCTTAAGAAAGAATCAATAGAATAGTTGCCAATTATATTGTTGTTGTATGCTACCAGTTCATTTTCTCCTTCCAATTATGTTACTATGTATTTCTGATGTCTTTCTCGTTCGACCTTTATTTGATTTGGTTTACCATTGTAAGGGAGCCACATATGCGACCAATCGGTTGCAAAGTATCCATGAAGTTTTTCAGACCAATCTCTGCTAAGAATTAAGCCATAAAATTCTAGAATATCTGCAACTAAAATGTCGATAACTTGACATACCTTTGGATTAAATGAAAACCTTATGGTAACCTGATTTAGTTCACCGATCACTTCAACCCGCGACCGATCCAGCTGAACTATGCGTAAAACAGATTTTTGAGGTTGAACGTTCAACTTTGCACATATTGATTTAGGTAAGATATTAGATGAAGCTCCTGAATCAAGTAAAAAATTATGCAATTTTTTTTGAAAACTTCATAAGTAAGAAGAAATGGGGGAGTATGAGATCTTGACCTTCCTCCAATTAAAGCGATATCATTTGGATCAACTTTATTAGTCACATTAGTTGGAGGTCTTCCCATCTCGTGAGAAGCTTGCGAGATTACAACGGCGGGCAGAGGTGTAACTGGTACTGCTTGTAATTCTTTCAAAAGAATCTTTTGCTGATGTTTTAACTTGCTCAACTCTTAAAAATTAATGTTAGCCCTGGTCTTCTTCATGTCTTCTATAATAGTATACTCCATATCATCAGAAACAATCAACGTTTTAGATTGAGTTGGTGAATATGTTTGGACTAGGGTTGTCTGAGTCACTTTAGGTGTTGTCTTCTTTGTTGCGACTTTGTCCTTAGATGTTGAGCTTGTGCTGTTATGAAACCAGCTCAAGAAAAGATAGAAAAGATAGATCAACACCTTAGAATTCAGCCTCTTCGAGGGGGCAACCTCCTTTACATTACAT
>APFE031653847.1:108183-132388 GCA_000404065.3 Pinus taeda
GGATAAAGGTTGTAATAGACCCGGTGTCTTAATTGTTTCAACTTTATTTTGCTGGCAAACCAAACATTCCACCACAAACTTTTGAATATCTGATTTAAGGCCCTCCCTAAAAAATTCCTTCTTAACCTTGTGGTAAGTTTTTAAAAATCTCGAGTGCCCTCCTAAGGGAGAAGTGTGCAATTCCATAAGAATATTTTGTTTTAGCTGGGAAATCTTACAGAGGTATAAGCGATCTTTGTACCATAACGAATCATTTTGCCAGCTAAATGTATCCGACATAGTGGAATCTTGTTGTAACTTTCGAATAAGTTCCCACACTTCTTTGTCATTCTTCCATTCCTCCCTTCCTTCATTTATCCAATCTGGTTGGATAATAGAAATGGCGCACAACAATGGTTCCACATCCTCATCCTTTCTTGAGAGTGCATCTGCCACCACATTTTGCTTCCCTTTTTTGTAGATGATTTCAAAGTCATAACCCAACATCTTTGTGACCTACTTTTGTTGCTCTTCAGAGGATAATCTTTGTTCTAAAAAGTATTTAAGGCTATCATGATCTGTTTTTACCTTGAAGTGTCTTCCCATAAGGTAGGGTCACCATTTCTTAAGTGCATGGAGTATTGCCAACATTTCCTTCTCATAAATAGCTTTGTGTAAAAACTTTCCCTTGATTGGACGACTTTCAAAAGCAATGGGTCTTTCATCTTGCATTAAAAAAGCACCAATTCCATTTCCTGAAGCTTCCACAATAAGGGTTTTTGTGAAGTCCGGTGTAGCTAAGACCGGTGCTTGGCACATTGCCTCTTTAAGATGTTCGAATGCCTTTGTTGCTTCTGGAGTCCATGAAAATGCATCTTTCTTCAATAATGTTCTAGAGGTGCTGCTATTCTCCCATAATTCTTAACAAACTTGCGATAATACCATATCAACCCAAGAAATCCTCGCAGATGCTTTATGGATGTGGGAATTTTCCATTCCTTAATGGCTTTAATTTTGCTTTCCATTTTTCTGGCTAACCTGAATGCCTTCTCTAATGAGTTAGGTTCCCAAAGGCGAACATCATGTTGGATATTATCCTTTAAAGTCCCTATGAACACATCAATCCTATGCTCCTCTAGAATATTTTTTACCCTTATGTTCAATTTTTGGAACTCCTCAATGTGCTCCATTATTGAACCCTTTAGTTTAAGACTTATCAATTGGCTAAAAAAAGTGTTGCTTTTTGTATCCTCATAATGTGCTATCAATTCTTCCGTAAAAATTGCCCAAGTGATAACTTGTTTACAAGAGAAAAGCCATTGATACCATAGAAACTGCTTTGGTTCCAAATATAAAGTTACCATATGTACCTTTTGTGTGTTTTGCACATTATTGAGATCGAAAAATTGCTCCATCTGTAATATCCATGTTGCAGGATCCTTGCCATCAAACTTCCTCATATCGATTTTTGGAATATGGTGGGTCTTCGATCCAACATTAGAGTCTATGGAATCATGACTACCATTTCTTTTGTTCTCATCATGAGTTTCCTTTACTACCCTTTCACCCTTAGTGACCCTTTCTTGTAGCAACTTATTCATATTTATCTTCAATTCTTCCATGTCTGTCTTCAAATCTAACTTCAAATCATCCATCTTAGCTTCCAAGTCATTCATCTTAGCTTCTACACCTTTTTGTGCAAGTGACACTTGTTGCACTTGGTCTTGTAATTTTGATATATCATGTTGCATTTCTTCCTCTTCTTCATGAGTCATGCTAGAGCTTTCAGGTTGCCTACTAGGTGTTTCCATTTTCTTTCTTCAGGGCATTAATTACTTATAAGAATGCTTCACTATGCCCTTTTAATTCCTTCAAAATGATTTTTCAAACCAAGCTTAAGCAAACATTTAAAAAAATATACACACCTTTTTTCACTTTGTAGGAGCTCGATATTGCCTCTGATGTACCTCTGTAATTTCGGATCATCCAATTCTGAAATTGCGACTTGCGGTAGCCCTCTGTGTCCTCTTTCCAATGCCACCAGTCTAACCCCAATTGGATTCTCCAATGAAGAGTTATGCCAAATCTCCCACAATGACTTGATTATAGACTAATTCAGTAGAGCGAACTTGTACGACGTTTCACGTGTACATGTTTTGACTTTTGGCTCTAAAAATTATATACAAGAAACTACAGTCCATCCTCTTTCTGTACCTTCTTACGAAATTTCAATCTGATTCTCAGAGAGAAAGTTATGACAATTTTCCCCAGGTCACCTGTTTTAAATGTAATTCAGGATTTTGCGAAAGGACCAACTTCCTCAGTTCATATCTCCGAAATTATAGCGCAAAAAGATCTAAAATTCGGACCTGAGATTCAGTGTGATGTCTTCTCAAATGGGTTTTTTTTAGCTTCTGAAATGTCATAGGAAAAAAAGTTATAGCGAAAATGTCACAATGACCTGTTTGGAGCAGCGAAACCCTAGAATCCAAAGCTCTGATACCAAATGTTAGGAAACCAGCACAAGAAAGTAGATCACGCCTTAACGAATTCAGCCTCTTCGAGGGGAACCTCTTACATTACATAAATGAGCAATTCTTGGATGATTCAAATGATAAAACCTCCTTTCTATATATAGGAGTCTAAGGAGTCACAATATAACCAACCAACCTAACAATAATAATATAAAGCCACAAAAATAACAATAGAGGGATTCTATGAGGCCCAGTAATAACAATATGGGGACAATAGGGCCATAACAATATTAATAAGGGGTACAACTACAATATTAATGGGGTAATCACTAGTATTATAGGGACCCAACATGCGTTCTTTGGCTTAGGAGTACGTTGAGAAGGATCAAGTTGATTTCTACTTCTAGTACTGACCGACGATGCCTCTTGATCCTCTTCATGTGGGAGGATGAAATCCCACATACCCTGTACTTCTACAACTTCTTCTTCATCAGTAAGCTCTTCGTTGGAAATTTCCTCTTCTTCCGCTTCTAATTCAGCATTTGTAATAGCATTGGGAGGCTTTGAATAAGTCGAAGGATTTCTTCTATAAGGCTTGTATGGTTTTTTAGAAGAAGTTTCTGCTGCTTGTTTTTTTATATCAACCATTTTGTTAGACATGGTTTTCAAAACTTTCTGCAATCCTTCTAAATCAAATGGGTCTTTCGATTTTTTCTTTGGATCTTCCTTAAAAGTAACCTTCTTAGATTTTCGTTCCTCAATAGCGTTTTTCTTTTCTAAGGCTATGGTACGTTTCTCTACAATTATTTCTTCCTTCATATTGTCAGCTAAAGTTGTTTTGTTAGCCCTATCGACGAAGATTTCTATGTTTGATGGTAGAGCCTATATGTACCATTCACTTTGAACTTCTTCGCTAGGCTTGGAAGCGGTAGGAATTTTGTTCAACAGTTTATTAAAACATGAGTTGAAATCTTTGATAAGTTCTTTTGAATCAGCGCTAAGGTTAGACAGGTCATTGATCAATGTCGCAGTAGACCTGTCATCACCGAACTTAGTCAGGAATTGTTCTTGGAATATATCACAACTAGTGATAGATCCAGATGGTAATGAAAATACCATGATCCGACTACTCCTTGAAAAGTGTAAGGAAAGATCCGAACAACAACATCTTCATTAGTAACCCCATTGAGATTTATAAATAACATAAAATTATTTATATGTTCTTCTGCTAGCATGTCTATTTCAGGATTGAACTTAGGTAGCCATTTTTCAAGATGGGCCGGTATTTGAGTCTTTGACTCAAGGGAGCAGGCATTAAGACTGCCCCTGGGTTATCCCATGGAGATTGGGCCATTGTTGAACTACTAACAGAGGAAAGCGCAGAAGATGATCCTTGTGATTGGGAAGGTGAGGATATTACAGTTCCAGATGATTGAGAAGGGGATGTGGAAGTCCCAGTGGACTGGTGGATAATAATCTGAAGTGGAGGGGTGGATGGTTGACTTCGTGGTGGAGAGGTTGAGATGGATGATGATGATGAAAGAGTCTCGCTATCATACCCTTTACGTGATTTCCTTGCTCTCTTCCTTGTAGGTAGAGGTAACTTAGTTGGTTCAATACCAAACTTTTCGCTTTTCAATCTTGTAAGAGGGTGAGCAGGGTTATATTGCGAAGTCACACTACCTTGAGATTTTTTAGATCTTTGAGGTGATATAGAAAATCACTGAAGTTTATGGATCAAATATTCAACTTCAGGAAGTTCAATAGTAGATTTCTTGGAAATTTCATGGTTTATGGCAGTGGTTGTTGTTTTTTTTACTTCTTTCTCAAGATTTAAAGATTCTAAATGTGAGGGAGAAGTTGGGGGAGATGGTGAGGGTGATTTACTCTCATAATGGTATTTATATTTAGACTTACCTGCCATTCACATTTTAATCCCTCCTTCTAGTGCCAAATATGTTGAAGCCCCGAAAAGCGGGCCTACAACAAGGGGGATACCCACCTAGTTCGGACCTTGGTTAGCAGCTCCTTTTCCATTTGGTATAGTGGGTCTGACTGGGGATATGGGACTAGTTTCCCAATTTATGTGTGTGTGTTGAGAATTGATATTTCCTTTCTAATAATTTCTAAGTAAAATACTTTTATTCTAAATCTAACGTAATTGTAATCTAATGAACAAAAATATCTAATTCTAAAACTAACTTGGGATTTAATCTTTCAGTTATGCGATCTAAAATGATTTCAAATGGAAATTGGTAATAAAGATCATTCAATTGCTATGAGAAAAGAATTCAATAAAGATAAACCATTTCGTATAAAAAGTTAGACGAAACAGTTGTGGAAAACATATCGCATAATAAGTTACTCATATATTAAGCATAAATAAATAGTTATCATCATACAAAAGTGCCAAATGATAACTCAAGCATTCATATATAAATAACTGAACATGAATATCACCTTAACACATAAGCAGAAATAGTTAAGAGATAAAAGTACCATTTATAACTAGTTCTACTCATGAGCTTCAGCAATAATGATGTATCTCTTCTTAATCCAACATCCACTAAGAGTACAAAAGTGCAACATCAGTAGTAGATATTAAACGCAGATATCAATAAATATTGTTCCATTCATTCATCAAAACCTCCTCGGAGGGTGCAAAAGTGCATGTTCTGAGGACAATTTTTTGACAAATTTCAGGACCCTTCTCTAAATGCATGAGAAGGGTTTAAATACTGCTAGCTAAATCTAAAAATAATTTATTACAAAAATGTAGGATACGGTTAAAATGACTGTCCTCATTTCAGGCAAAAATAAAGCAAAATTAAAACTAAAACTGAATCTAAAACTAAAACTGGCAACTAACTATCTATGTATTTGTTCCTTATAGTTGCAAGCGTTCAGCATTTGCTTGAGGATAGTTGGCTGGCCGACTTCCGACTTTAGTTGTCCTGCGAAAACAAAATCGGCAAGTGCTGGCGCCATCTTCTCAGCAGAGTTAATGATACATTTGAGAGTCATGCACTGGCTGTGTGGTTTTACCAAGTATGTCCGATAAGAATCCCAATTTAACTTGGTTAACCTTTTGATGGACTCTGCTCTCTCTTGAGCCTTCTGTCTCCTGCTTGTCTGTAGGTGTTGTACATTTGGTAGATATTTACATATCACTTGAGAATATCCCCGATAAATACCACTGGTTTTAGAATTCAAGTTTTGCTTTTCGCCTTTACTGCTTTTTCTTACAATTTCCTGGGCTTATAGGTGACTGAGCGATTAGAGGCTTTCCTTTTCGAGGGGTTTTGCCTGGCGATGTGCAATTAATCGTGCATCGGAAATTGCCTTCGTTTCTCGATCTGGGCTTCCCTGGTGCGATTTTCGCCTCTTGCGTGTTTTTTGTTAGAGGATATAAAGCTTAAATTTTGTGAGAATAACGACTCTGTGAGTTCTTGGTTCTGAGCTTTAAATTCTCTTTTTGTGATATCAACATTATCCATTACCTATTTGACCATGTCCGTGTATGGAAGAATTTTGGGCCTTGTAGCTATCCGGTGCAAGAACGAACATGCTAGTTCTGTATTGACGCCTCAGAAGACCTGTGTGAGCCTGCAGTGGTTGTAACCTCCATTATCCTGGGATTTTCTTCCTCGAGTAGACTGTACATGCCTTCCCAAGTAGTAATATCGGCATCTTTGTTATAGGTGGTGTCTGTGTACAAGGGTGTCATCTCTTTATCTTTAGAACTCGAAGCTTTACCTTTCTTTCCCATAATATCCTGAACACTGCTATGTATACTTCTCTGCTCTTCGCTCCTGCAGTTTATAAATGAGGCAAGAGTAATGATAAGGAAAAGGTGACGGGAAAGCTTTAAATGCCAAAAACATATAAAATATATCACCCTACATGAAATGGATCTTCGATCAGATCAAAACCATACTTCGTTAATGATTGCCAACTAACTCATTAATTAACATTTAATGTGCATAACTGGGCATCAGATTATGGAAAAATATTTTTCGAACAACGAGCCTTGTAGATCTGCGATAAGGCAATTTTGCGATTTGCTTCGCAATATCGCTACTTCATTGCGTGTGGCAATCATCCATTAATGTGTTTTCTACGAAATGCGATTTGCGAGACTCGCTATCGCATATCGGCGGTTTGAGGCATTTCACCTTAAGTGATATTTGAGGCATGCAATGCGATGAGTATCTTTTAGTGTGTGATTTTGCATCATGATTTTGCAATCTTAGAGTTCCGCTTGTAGGAAAGCATCCATTACCTTTTGCGATGTGACGTTTTTTATTGAGAAAGTGGATTTATTCAAACTTATCATAAAATTTAAGTCTTTTTAGATTTTTTGGGCATTCTCCTAAGTTTATGAGTGTAAGTTTTATTCAAAAAGGGAATACAAGCGCTATATTTTTTTGAATAAGGGTCCCCACTTATTTAGTATTAGTAATAAAACTAAATAAGAAGGGGGGTTGTTGCTAGCCACAACAGGAACCCATTAAAAATATTAATTATTTTAATAACTCCTCATCCAGGTGGAATTTCTCCAAACGATTTATGGGTCTTGGATATCTCATGTGCCTTACCTCTCCACCAAATTTCATGGCTAGAGCATATCCGATGCTACCCAAAATCAACACTTGATGTGGGGAGCAACTTTGAGAAGTGAAAAAGTAATATTTTCCCAGATGAAAAAATCATGAACAGAAAAATATCCTTCTAACATATTTAACCATTTATCTACAATGTCTCCATCTATCTGACTTTCAAATATGGAGATGTCAAAGTTAACTTGTACCTTAAGGGATGTGGCGCTCCCAGAGTGGCTGTTGGAAGGAGATGCATCACCTTTGGGTAACCGCTGAAGGATTTGGGAAAAGTTGTCTATCATCGCATTCCTCTGCCACTTGAGGGCTTCTTTGATCAATATTTTGAAAGGATCTCCTACCCCCTCGACTTTCTTCTCCTGTGATGAAAGGCTATCAGGATTTGCGAAGCTGGTTTTGCAAAAACTCGACTAGTTTGAATTCTAATTCCTTATATCCTGACCTCATTGGGGACATGCAAAGAAAAACAGTTAAAGAGAAAACTGCTTTGATACCACTGATCCGAAATTAAACATGAACGCAAGAAATTACAACTATAACCATAAATACATAGACGCAACATAAATAACTCTTCATTTCATTAATATTAAATGCTGAAAAATGCTTGCAAATAGAATGGAAATAAACTAGCTCGGGCAATCGTAGCTTATGTCTGAGAAAAGATGTGGCGGATGCATTCCTCTGAACTGTGTTACAATGAGGCTTAAGGGCCTATTTATTATTGAACAGCAAGGAAAAACCATAAACAACCAAAACCCTAATCTCAGGAGATGGAACGCCAAGAGTTTGTGGACCCTGTTGGGGTTAGTTGGGAAACCAACTTCCCAGGGTCATAACTTGGTCATATTATCTCTGTTTGGTGCTTACGATACCTTGTTCAAAAAATCTCTACATGTACTACAATATTTGTGATATGCCTTTGCATATGGCTATGAGCATGCTGCGGACCTCAAAAAAATGTCATTTAGGGGGTCAAAATTGATCCGGAAGTTGAGGGCCCAAAAAATTGCTGAAAACAGTAATTGTTGCAATAAACAAGGAAACAGATGAAACCAACTAAAGGTCTAGGTGGAATAGGTAGGTGGTCACCAATATCCACTTGGATCACGGGGTGTCTGGAATGCTCCATTAAGGCGAGTATCGAATGGGAAAGGGTGGCTAGGCCTTCACCGGATCCTCTTTGTTGCTAGTTGTCACCTCCATAGAGGACACATTTCATTATTTTATTTTCCCTTTCTTTTGTAATTAATTCCATCAAATATCTAAAATCTTTGTAGCCAATTGTTTTATGTCTTGTGAAATCAATTTGCACTAACTTTATACATACTTGAATTGATTATTTTCATTGTTTTGTTCAATGATGGTTGTTAATTTCTAATGGCATCTCTTTTTCCACTATGTAATTTTTAAATTTCTTTCTTTTTAACCAAAAATTAGGTGGATCTAGTACCAATACGTATGAAGACACTACATCCCACCCCATGGAGACTCCTACCCCTCAAGTTGCATCACAATAAGTTTTAGATTTAAAGGAAAGTGAGTTTTAGATGTTAAGTAACATTCCCACAATTGCAGCATGCATCCTCTTCACCACTAGTACTTTTAATTTTTGCAATATCTTTAAGGAATAATGAGTATAGGGAATATATAAATATATAAATTTTACTATATTGGTTGCAAACTTTCTATTTCTCGCTAATCTTCATCATCGAATACATATACATTAATTTGTTTCACCATCACAATATTCTTTCCATGTATTGCATTATTCACACTCACACAACATGCTCCAAAGAGAAAACATGCATATTGTTGGAAAGCTAAAACAAATCCAATCATTGAGATCGAAACTAAAGCCACCGAGTATTAGAACATTCCCAATTCTAAAATAAGTGAATAAATTGTTGATACAATATTGGATGTTATGTATTAATTATGTGGTTTTCTTTGTGACAAGCGCTTGTTGACATCTCTATATTTCATGAAGTAGAATTCCATTTGCTTCTTGTTGTGCTTTAATTGGAAGAATTTTAATCTTTGGTCGCATTATTTCAATTTAAATAATTGGATTTGTTTGAGCTTCCAAACAATGTGTACTTTCTCAACCTTCAACCATTCTCCTAATCTCTAGGACATGTTATGTGGACACAAGTCAACAATAAATATAATGAAAAAATGTTTGTGGGATGGCATAGTTTCTACGAGTATAAAGTTTCTTCTACAATGTCTTATCCCACAATAATTGTTAAATTTGGTTTGTAGTAGCATATACATCCCAACTTACCATGATCATAATGCCAATATAGGTGCCAACAAAGCTAGTGGCACTCCTACTAAATGATTGATTAGTTGCAAGATGAATGTGTATTCTTTACTTGGTCCCCCTCATCTTCACTCTAGGATGGAGATTTCATGTGGCTGGTGTGAATATTAAACAAATCTCTCCTCTCTACAATTATATTACAAACATCATCTTAGTTATAAAGTAGTTTTCAAACATTGTAATCATGTTTTCACAACGTGCTTTCTAATAGTGTGAATTGCTTTTATTAATGAGTGGAAAGAAAAATGGATAGAAGATATAAAGGCCAAATAGTACAAAACATAAGATATTTAATTCTCATGTGACTAACATGTGACAAATAGAGCAAGAATTTTAGAGAGATAGGTTGAAAGGTAAAAGTAGTTGAAAATGGAGTGGCTTATTTCATGTGTAAAACATAAAAATAAAGTACAAATAACATCAACATCATACAATAAAATAATGTTTAAAAAAGATAATAAAAGTGATTTTAAAGATGCATATGTCGAAAAAACACAATCTAAAAAGAATGATAAGTTACATATAAAGATAAGAAGTTCAAGATATTACAACTCTAATATAATTCTATATCACCTATCATTTTAAAGAGTCTAATGGGCAACAAAGTATAAAATATTTAGCTTGATGTTCAATCTTGCATAATTGGAGGGTTGTGAGCAACACATGAGTGTGTGTGTGTGTGTGTGTGTGTATCAAGAGTGGAAGGAAGAATGAGAAGATGTAACAACACATTAGGGTTGTGTGGAAGGAGGGTTGTGAAAAACACATGAGTGTGTGTGTGTGTGTGGATATATAGATTATATAACCTAATATATGATATATATATACTAAGTCATATAGTATTATAGTCTATATATACATATTATAGATATTATATATATATATATATTTTATTATATATATATATATATATTATATATACTAATAATATATTATACTTCGTCAGAGTAGGAAAGGGTACATACAAGATATGACGAGAAGATGTAAAAGGACAATATGATGTAAAATAAGTACACAGCAAGCAAACATTTTGTAAACATAGAATGTTTAATTCTCACGTGACTAACAAGTGAATTACATAAAAAGGGGAGTTCTAAGAAATATAGGTTATAAGGGAAAAGTAGTTGAAAATGGTCTTTTATCTTATGTGCAAAATGTGGAAAGAAGGTACAAGAACATTAAGAACATACAAGAAAAGAGAGAGCCAAAGGAAGACAATAAAAGTAATTTTTAAGATGCATATATGTCAAAAGGAACACAATATATAAAAAAGAATGAGAAATTACATATAAAGGCCCCATGGCCAATACATTACAACTCTAATACAATGCTAATACCACCTACCCTTTTAAAGAGTCCACTGGAAAACAAAGTATAAAATATTTAACATAACGTTCAATCTTAGATGATTAGAAGATTGGGAATATAATATGTGTGTGAGTGTGAGTGAACGTGCACACATGTAGAATGATAGGCAAGGCACTTTACAATGCAAGTAACAAGAGATCCTTGCTACTTTAGATATGTAAGACCAAAGGACAACATTAAAAAGGGTTGATTGAAGGGGTAAGGTTGGGAAGATGATATCTTCATTTTATTGTATGTAATAATAAAAAGGTTCAACCTCAATAGGAGAAGCAATTTGATATCTTGTGCATGTGACATTTAAAAGTGCTATAGGTTTAATTGTGAAAAAAATATTATCTTTGTATGTCACAAGTTCAAATCCAAAAATGGATAAACAACCTAGTTTCCTAGTTTTATCCTTCTACTTCCTCATTAGTTTTGTCAAGAATGTCTACTTAATTTCACAATCTCTTCGAAATTAGAAAAGCCCATGGCACTAACTTTATATAAAAGGATTTGTTCTTAATCAAGCATTTTGGTATATTGTCAACCAAAACACGTCAAATTGATTTTTTCTAGGTAACATTTATGTATGTACTTCCATGCAAGATACAATGTCATCCTTGAAAGATGTTACAACCACATATTTCTCAATATGGTTAGGTTTAAAGGAAAAGTTCTTCTTCCCATTCGTGAAAAAAGACAAAGGATACTAAAACCCACACTAGTGATGTAATTATAGGACCTCTAAGGAGTTCCATATTGAGATGTATCCTTATTAGTTTCAAATCTCATTCTACTTTTGTCTATTAGTTTCCATTTTTATCTAATTTTTAGTGATCTAAGAGTTCATTGTCCAAGTTAGCCAGAATACATCGATTTTCCAATTGAGGGCTAACAAATCAAGTACTCTATATAATTAGCTTTACTAAGTCCCAAACCAAGTCCCACATTTTACCTAATTCATGGCTTCTATACATGTTAGGAATTTTGGATTTTTGTACCAATAGAGTTTTAAAAGGGTAAAAACAACACTTCAATGACTAAATGGAAAATCCCTTTTAAGCCTCCCTATCAAAGTCAAGGGAGCCAAAACTCCCTATGCAAAGGCACATTGTTAATAACTCTCATGTCTCTTTTTTACCCTGTAATAGTGTTTTTGGGCTATGAGCTTTCACAATTTATATATATATATATATATTCTATTTAAAATCCAATAGAGTAGAAAATTTAGTCTCAACAACCCTTTCACAACTCATAGTATGTATATTGATTTCCTGAATAATTATTTTTAAATATATAATTATTAAGTTAAATCAAAATTTACCTAAAAATTTGAAATTTATTAACTTAAAATTCAAAAACTATTTTATAAAAGAGAAAGCTATTTCCAAATTAAATTAAATTACTATTTAGTTTAGAAAATAATTTACTATAATAAATAGAGATAAAATAATTGAAGTAGAATTGACCTGGTCAACGAGTAGCCGGGAAAAAAAATCTAACATAGACCTCCTGGTTGGCTTAGACATCCCAATGGAAAAGTTATATTAATGTTTATCTTTGCGGGAATTTAACAACTGAAAACACGGTCAGATTGCAATTTCTGATGGTTTTATAAAACGATTTTTTTGGTCTGAACTGGAGATTGTTCTTCGTATTTCAACATTTTTATTTACAATTTGAGGAATGATAAAATTGTAAAGCAGTCGTTTATAAAATTGGCAGTATTGTTTGCGCAGTTAAAAGTAGTTGGAATCTGGTTAAAATAATTTCAAAATTTTTTGTAAAAGTAGTGTTTGAATCATGTTTTTGATGGTGGAAATGGATTCAGCATCATCTAAAACCTCTAAAACACCTAAAATTATGAAGTTTTACAGCTTTTACTTGGATTTACAAAAATCCCTATCACATTTTTCAAAATATCACTGGAATTTCCATACCTTTCAAAAGAAAAAAGCATAATCATTAAACTACAGCAATTATAAATGCCATTTTTTTTCACCACAAAGATAATGAAGAGATGCCAAAAAAATAGAAAGGAAAAAAAATATATATTATTTTAACATCCACCATGCTGAAGATAATGAAATTTTAAATTTCCAATATAAATAATGATTAAGAAGAAAATTATAACTTGAGAAGAGCAATTTCAACACCATTAAACTGTGATTTGACCTTAATTGTATTTCTACCCTCAATGAGTTGGATACAATAAATAAGCAGAGCTGCACTACACCGTTATGTTGACAAACACACCATTTTAAGTTTAGTTTTCTGTCTTGTGGGCCTCTTTAAGGTCTGGGAACACATACCAGAGAAAACTTTTGAAAGAAGCAACTATTTTCTTTCTGGGAACACATACCAGAGAATACCTTTGAAAGAAGCAACTATTTTGTTCCTAAAACAGTTGTGAATAAGGGCGGAGCAGTTTCTAAACCTTGTTCCTAAAACAGATAAATTAATCGAAACTCTGGTTTGAAAGATCAATCAGGGTCATCCAGTTCGGCCGAGTGGTGATTTAGACTCCATGCGACTTGGATAAGCCCAATATAATTATACCAATGCACACAGATCATCCACTGCGTTCGCTCAGAGCTGAGAGACTTGAACTCGGGTTGATCATACGACCTGTAGCACCCGAGAATGTCGGAGGAACACCCTTGATAGAGGAGCAGCAGAGCCCGGCGCCGTCACAGGAGCAACACTGGAAATGCCTAGGAGCTCCCGACCTGCATGACGATTTTTACTTCTCAGGGTCGCGCAGTGATATGCGCGTTTCAGCTGGATACTTGGGTTATCTCGCGGGATATGCGCGTTTCAGCTGGATATGCGAATTATATGCAAACTATAATGGAATACGCGAGTTATCACCTGATATGTGAGTTCTTGCGATTTATTACTATGGAGTTATTGTTGAATCCGCGGCTTATCACGGCAGCGTATACGGACCATTAACTATTATGCGAGCTATCCTTGGATACGCGGATCGATCACGGTTGGATATGCGGATCATTACCCTGATAAACGAGTTTTTATTGGATACGCGGCTTATTACTGAGAGATCTGCTTATCATTACCTTAATACGCGACTTCTTTTGACCGTTTATATGAATGATCTCAACTGGATAAATGGATAATTGTCGACGAATATATAGATTTTCTTTGGTTATGCGACCTATAACTGGCGATACGCGAGTTATCAAAGCTGGATACGCGAATTATCACGTAATACGCTAATTATCACAAAATACGCTAATTATCATCAGATACGCGAGTTATCACAATTGAATATGCGAGTTATCAGTTGATACGCAGGTTATCAAAACAAGATATGCGAATGATTACGCTGATAAGCACGTTTTCTTTGCCGTTTATGCTAGCGATCTCCAGATAATTACCGTAGAATATGCCGGTTATGCGGGCTATCCCCGCCGGATATGTGTATTATCTGTTAACTTCTGGTTATGCGATATCTCCCCGTTGATTATGCGGACTTTGTGCCAGGTATGTGAGTGATCACCGCTGCAGGTTATGCGCATTATTTCCACTGATGCACATTGTCTCTGCCACTTAAAAACCATAAGCTCATTTAAAGACGTGGTGTAAGAAGGGAGGAAATTTGACAGTTAAATTGCTCGGGGAGATTTGCCGGTCAAAAATAGTTTGAAATATTACAAGATTGTTAAGGTTTTTGGTTTAAAAATTGGCCAGAAAGGTGAGTGTAAGAAGTTATATAATTCCAGAAATTATTTACACTCTGATGTCCAATCCGTGTATAGGAAAAGATAGTTCTAACAAAAGTTTACTCTAGAATTTAGAGGGATTTAGAAGGATCAAGTTGAGGGATTTAGAAGGATCAAATTGTTCTAGATGCAAAGTCTTTTTAGAGTTTTTATACAATGTGATAGATCCATGTTTTATATATATACACAAATACCGTGTAAATTTGAATTCTTTAAATTAGATTTTTAACACAATTTTTTTTAACCATATATAATATATTTAAATATTTATTTAACTTAAGCATTAAAGACTTAGTTTTGCTAGTCAAAATATTTTCAAATATTTTAATGATATTGTTGGATATTTCCGAAAGAGAACTGTGTAACGGATTTTTGATGGTCCTTGTTTCATATGATTACTTCATCCATCATTAAGAACCAAAAAGCTAATGTGAATGAACTAGTGTTGAAAGACCTATTTATAAGAGAACGTGAATTAATTATCTATTGGGTCAAGGTCAAATTTGTACAAAATTATTAAAATGATTTGATAAATAAAATAGAGCTTTAATCAAAATTAAGTTAAATAATTTATAATTGACCAAATCCACAAATTGAAAATATAAAATAAGAGTTAATTAAAAGTAAAGTAGGAATTAATAGACGATTAAAATGATTAACAATTAGCTACTTTATTTTTATTTTGTTTTTGTAAGTTTTTTTTGGACAATGTTAAAATATTTGCATTATATTACATTAATATTTTTATTTTTATGTTATTTGACTTAGTCAAAATGTTAACATTGCCTTACAACATCTCTACCATACTGGGTTGGGTATAATTAGTAGAAAATAAGAATTAATGAAAATTACCAATTAGAATAGTAGTAATTAAATTAAGGCATAATTAAATTAAGACATGAAACCAGAATAAAAATTAAAAATAAGAAAAAATAAGAATTAATTGAAAATTAAAGTTGAACAAAATAAAATAAATAAAAAATAATATAATAATATATATATATATTATAAACCTCACTCCAAATTGAAAATTAATAATGAAAATAAATTAAAATTAAGAATAAAGAATTAAATAAATAACATTAGTTAGAATTAAAGTTAATAATAATATAAATATAAAATATAAGAATTGGTTTAATAAAACTTATTTAAAGTGAAAATTAATAATTAAAATAAGAGAATATAATTAAAAATATAAAAATAAAAAGGAATTATAATAATATAATTTCATATTAATAAGAATTTTAGGTTTAAGTAAAGAATTAATAAGAGATAAAATTAAGAATTTTAAAATAAACATTAATAAAAAAATAATAATTAAAATAATGAAAATAAGAAAAATGGCAATAATAATTAATAATAAATGAAAATAAAAAATATGGCAATATGCCCATTTTAATTAAAAAAAAAAAATTATTAAAGCTAATTAAAATAAAAATTAATTAAAAATAAAAAAAAATAAATAAACTATAATGATAAGAATGGAAATGAAATGAAACAATTCCAATAATTCAAAATAGGGAAAAAAAAAATTAAAATTAATATTTCATATAATAATATAATATAAAATGTATGGGAATCTTTGTCTTAATTATGTGATAAGGGACTTAATGGGACAGATATATTCACCAATAGAATAATTGTGAAAGCCTTCAATCACTTATATTTTATTGATGCTTCACATTGTATTTTTTCTTATTAATAGTATTTCTTTTATTTTTCTTTTACTTTTACTTTTACTTTAACTTTAATTTTAACTTTAGATACATATATTCAAATAGTTTATTTGATTCCTATATTGAAATAGTTTTAAAAGGTATAATAATTATACAACTTGAAGAATAACTTATCTACCTAGTAGAACTAGAATAATAAATTATCTGATGGATAGTGCGCATACGACAAGGGCTCGGTTAGGTATACCACAGGATCGCAACACCGTCGCGGCTAGGGTTTCCACAGGGAAATTTTTACTGCAGCTCCGTCGCGGCTAGGGTTTCCACAGGGAAATTTTTACTGCAGCTCCATCGCGGTCACTCAGGGTAAATCTTGCACCGTTTCGCCGGTTGGATTCTCCACCCGTCGCTTTCGGATATCGTTCTGGGGACAGCGATGGCCGACAACATGGATTATGATGCGGTAGACTTCTCGGAGGAGCCTTTTCCGGACAGGGTTATCTTCGGTAACCCTAGCTTTGCATCTAGCCATCTAACCGCATCTTCTCCTTCTGCGAATGTACCGGAGCAGTCTCTGCACCCGCCTATCGCCCCGCTGCCTAGCCACAGTACATCTCTGCACAGATCTGGATCGTCCCCTTCAAAATCTCCCAACTTCGAGGTTCCCCCCCTCTCCCCGGGCTCGCTACAGTTCCTGGCTTCGCACACTCCCCCTCACCCTCATTCGATCCGCTCTCTTCTGCTTTCTTCTCGGTCTCATCATCTACCCAGCCAGTACCCTCTGCAGCGTTACCATCATCATCTGGGTCTCGCCCGTTTGGTTGCTTCGAAACCCCTGCTGTCAAGGTTAAGCCATCCAAGCCCTCCCCACTTGAGGGTATCTCAAATCCCTTGGTGGACCACCCGTCGGCTCCCCGAACTAGCAAGAAAAAATCCAAGTGCATCAAGGCCACGACCAAGGACATCACTATCAGGTTCGACGAATCCACGGCCCTAAGTGACCTCATGGATATGGCAAACACTGTCCTGGTAGGGCATGTCAAGGGTAGGGCATACTCGGCAAAACAACTCACTCAATGGGTGAAGGAAATATGGGGTGGGGTTTTATTCGATCTTCCTGCAGTGCATGTCCTTCCCAGAGGATGGTTCTCTCTCCATTTCACCAGCGAAAGTCACACGAATCTGGTACTGGCCAGATACTGGCACATTGAGATGGCCCCAGTCCTGCTCAAAAGATGGACCCCCCTATTTGACCTGGAGCACGAACAGATTGGAGCTGGGCCGATATGGGTACGCTTGTCGGGCCTTCCATTGCAGTTTTGGGCAGAAGAAGTCTTCATCAGGATCGGGAATGCCTTGGGAACCTATCTGGATCATGATCGCACATTTGTTGAATCAAGGAGCCGAACCCTAGCGAGAATATTGGTTCATTTAGACACCCGCGATGGACTTGAAGAACAGATCACCCTACAGTGGGGAAGATGTACCAGGGTTCAGATCCTTGATTACGAAGGAGTCCCTTTCAGATGCAGGCGATGTCACAAAGTGGGGCACCTCTTCAAGGATTGCCCGCTCATCAAAAAAGTTGAAGAATCTCCAAGGGTTACTCCGGCACCATCCAGAACGGCCTCTCCAATCACTACTCGCCCTACCTCTTCAGGTCTTCCACCAGCATCAACCTCACCTGCGGCCGATCCTGGACTCCGGCAAGCTTCTCCGCCAAGGACCAGGGCTCGCTCGGCAGCTGAAGCTAGTATGGTCTCGGGTACCCCTTCCCTCCCCATTCTATCTTCTTTTGATATTTTGAATGCATGTGGTCCCTCCATTCAAACTTCCATGGTTCATTGTGCAATATCGTCGCCCCCTTTCATGTGTACCACAGGCCCCTCTATCGCCCCTTCCTCCTCCATGGAATCATCTCCCAGTTCTTCTTCGGTACCCTCCCCTCCGCACTCATATTTCCTTCGCTCCAGAACTCACGTTAAAGAGCCGCCCATCAAACCTTCGGGTCTAGGCATTGCGGTACCTAAGGTAGGTACCACGCTCTCCAGGGGCAATGAATCCCACCTTTCAAAGGCTATTAAGAAAGCGGGGGCTGAGGTAGTATCAGGTCGACAATCCACCATCGACGGGGTTCTTAGAGTAGGACACACCCCGAGAGGTGTTCCCCCATGAAGTGTCTATCCTTTAACTGCAGAGGACTGGCTAGTTCCTCCAAGAAACTAGCCATGAAATGGCTCATCGAGACCGATCCGATTGACATCATCATGCTACAAGAAACTCTCTGCTCTACAGAACAGATCCCTCAAGCCATGCAAGCCATGACTCCTAGTTGGACCTACTTTGCCCTAGATGCTGCAGGCCGATCTGGGGGACTGGCCATTGGAGTCAACCCTCACTCTATTAAAGTGGAATCGTCTTGGGGGGGATCTGTATATCTGGGGCTTGACTTATTCTCTGCTGAACTGGGCATGAACCTTCGCATAGTAAATGTATATGCCCCCTGCAATCAGAGAGAATCTTTCTGGCAAAGAATCCTCCATCTTAACATGTTGAGCGAAGATCGAGTTATTATCGGAGGAGACCTCAATTTCTCTTTAGGGTTCAGGGAGTCATGGGGATTGGCGGATCAAATTGATTCCATAACCAACTTCATGAATAATCTACTGGAGCAATCAAGCTTTGTGGATATCCCCATGCAGAAAATTCTTCCCACTTGGAGAAACCGTAGAGTGGGGGATGCGGCTTTAGCTCGGCGGCTTGACATATTCTTAATGAAAGACACTCTACTTCAGCAATTGCAACACTACAAACAATGGGTTGGCTCAGGAGGATGGTCAGACCACTCACCTATTTACTTGGAAATACAGGGACCCTTCAAGAAGCCTAAAGCCCCTTTCAAATTTAATAATACCTGGCTGAAGGACCCATCATACATCAAAATGATATCTGATTATTGGAGAGCTCATCCAATCAATGGATCAGAATCTCTTGCAAAAGGATTCTGCAGAAACCTCACAGAGATTAAACATCTATCCATTGTTTGGGCAAAAGAGAAACAGGCACAGGACACCGCTCAACTATCTCATATTGAAACAGAACTATGCATGCTCACATATGAAAGGGGATTGGGTTTCGTATCAGCTGCAAACAAGGTTAGACTGATTGACCTAGAGAATCAAAAGGCTAAAATCCTCAAAGAAAGAGAGGAATCCATTAGACTCAAGAGCAGGGCTATATGGATTCAAGCGGGAGATGATAACACAAAGTTCTTTCATAGCTTTGCAAAGGGTAGGAAGGTGACCAATACTATCTAGAAGATTCCCACCCCTGAGGGAGATATGACAGACTCCTTCAACAAGCTTGCTCACCTGGGCATCTTGCACTTCAGGAACCTTTACAAGTGTCCCAGAGCAGTTAATCTACCTGATATCATCAATGTGGCAAATCACTTCCCGAGATTTGTTGAGGAAGACGACATGGAGGCACTAAATGAGCCTGTATCATCAGGGGAGCTTGAAGGGGTATTGAAATGGTTCAAAAAGGACAAGAGCCCTAGTCCAGATGGTTGGACCATTGAATTTTATACAGCCTTCTATGATGTTCTGGGGGAGGATCTCCTGAAAGTGGTGGAAGAGAGTAGATCTATGGGATCCATCTATCATGCCATCAATTCTACCTTCATTGCCCTCATCCCCAAATCAGATGCCCCTGATTCATTCGATGACTACAGGCCTATCTCATTGTGCAATTGTCTCTACAAAATCATATCTAAAACCATTGCCAACCGACTCAGACCTATCCTCTCTAGGTCCATCGCCCCCCAACAATTTGCTTTCCTCTAATCTAGACAGATTCATGAAGCTGTTGGCCTAGCCCAAGAAGCTATTCACTCTATTTGGTCCAGACACTTAAAAGGTATTCTCCTTAAGATCGATCTCTCAAAAGCCTTTGACAGGGTCAGCTGGCTCTATATCAAAATGATCCTTATCCACCTGGGCTTCCCTCACACCTTTACCTCATGGATCATGGACTGTATCTCCTCCCCCTCCTTCAGTATTCTCATTAATGGCTCAGCCACTCCTTTTTTCCACTTCGAAAGGGGCCTGAGACAGGGTTTCCCCCTCTCTCCCCTGCTCTTCCTGCTGGTCATGTAAGGACTAAGTCGCCTCATTGACTCAACTAAGAGATTGGGAGATATTCGGGGCCTCTGCATCACAGATATATGCTTCCTCACACATCTCCTTTTCGTGGATGATGTTCTCATTCTTCTAGATGGCAGTGTGCGAGACTCAAGGACATTTTCGAAGATCCTCCTACTTTTTGCTGCAGCTACTGGTATGTTCCCCAACCAATCAAAATCCACTATCACTTGCTCTCGAACTTCGGTGCAGGAATCGCGATCGGCATTGCAGGTCTTCCCCTATGAAATTCTCCCCCTGCATCGAGGACTTAAATACTTGGGTTACAGGTTAAAACCTACATGTCAACAGATTGCTGATTGGGTATGGTTGGTCGCTAAACTGGAAAAAAGGCTCACTGGCTGGAGTTTCAGATACTTGTCTAGGGCTGGCAGATTGGTTCTCATTAAGTCCGTCTTAGAGGCCACCCCAGTATTATGGATGGCTCTCGCATGGATACCAAGGAATATTCTGGGATGATTAAAGCAACTATGCAGCAGTTATCTTTGGAATGGAAGCCAAGACAAGAGAATCTTTGCATGGATAAGCTGGAAAAATATTGCCTTGCCCAAAAAATGGGGTGGCTGGGGCCTCAAAGACCTACCCGACTTCGCTATGGCTCTCGCTGCAAAGATGGGATGCTCGCTACTGACCAGTCAAAATCTCTGGGCACAAGTATCATATCACAAATACATTTGGCCCCAGATCATTTTGGATTGGGCTAGATTACCCTCCTGGACAACGAAGGGATGTTCATCGATCTGGAAGGCTCTGATACACTCCTTGCCCCTCATTCGGGATAATCTAGTCTGGCGAATAAATGACGGATTGCAGGGTAGGATTGGCCTGGACCCTTGGATAGGCTGCGGTGGCAGACATATTCTTAGCAGAGAGCTCATTATATTCCTACATGACCACGACATCCGGTGTTTCACACATATTGCCGATCATCAACGTACAGATATATTTTCACAAGCGTGGAAATCAGCACAACAACTGAACCTACCTCCTCAATGGCATCAGGAATGGAGCGAATATGTCCTCGCATTAAACGAATCCCATATCCGCATCAAACAAGGATCGAACGAATTGGTATGGTGTTTGGCTGAAAATGGTATCTACACACCCAAGATTGGGTATGGAGCTCTTATCATGCACAGAAAGCACGATCCCACTCCATCATGGTGGCGAGACATTTGGAAGCTGAAGGCTCCCCCTTGCACCAAACTTTTCTTCTGGTGTGTCCTCAAAGATATCATCCCCACGGGTGATCACCTTACCCGCAGATCCATCTATGGACCATCTTGGTGCTCTCTCTGCAAAGCGGCATCGGAATCTACTGTACATCTATTCCTCCAATGCCCGGCCACCTACACACTATGGAATAACATATCAGTGCATATAAATTTTTCTGGGAACTGGAGGGGGGATGATATAACAAGCGCATGGACAGAATGGAACCGCTGTCACCCGAGATCCAAACTGCTTAACCTCCCCCTCGTGGTAACCTGGCATATTTGGTTGGCACGGAACCGATACATTTTTAATGATCAGGTTGTGTGCTGGACCCGAACAGAGGCAAACATAATTGTTGCATATCATGAACTCCCCGACCCCCCTCCCTCTCGACCCAGGGCAATCCAGCCTCCCCCTGTGATAGATAAATCACACCCCTGGGCCTTCTTCGACGGGGCCGCTAATCAAAACGGTTGCAGAGGTGGATTTGTACTGCACATAAATGACCACCATAAATACTTAGTTAAAATGGGACTAGGCAGGGGCTCAAATAAGCATGCAGAACTCTTGCCATCCGTAATCTTATGCATTTCTCCTTGGATCATCATTATATAAATCTCAATATATTCGGGGACTCAATGACTGTTGTAAATTGGATTAACAACGCCACTATTTGTCATTCACACACACTCAGCAATATTTTATATGATGCACATACTCTTAAAGAAGCTTTTAATAATTTCTCCTATCTTCATATATATAGAGAACATAACAGTGAGGCTGACAAATTATCCAAGGAGGCCTCGTTACTTCCCAGAGGCGAATGGCTAATAGTGGAGGTGCAGGGGCCTGAAGAATATAGATACTACCACAGACTGTACATAGACCAGAGAGATCAGCGGGGCAACAGTCCCGATATTCGGCAATAATACAGTGTTTTGTTTTTTGTTGATGACTCTTTATAGACACAGTATACATATTTTTTCACAACGGATCTTGCGTGATCTTGTACAGGAGATTCGCCAGACACATAAGTGGCTCAACTTTACTTTTTGTTGGTACTCATGATGGAACACCCAGCGTGGTGGATTTTGTATGACACTATACAGCATATGCAAATCTGCATCTACAATATGTAATTTTCCAAATATAATGAAAATTACAGATTTTTCCAGTGGAAAAAATTATACAACTTCATTTTTTTAAACTTTTAATTACTTTATTTCTTTATAAAGTTGATAAAAATTTATTTGATTTCATGTGGACATCAAAATATTTTGTTTATGGTTTACAATGTGAGTGAAATGTTTTTACCACTTTGCTTCATATGAACATTGAGGATAATTATTGATATTTCATCATGTTTTTAATTTAAAATAACTAAACATGTATATTCATTTTTTTAATTATAGTTGACATTATTTTCTATTCAAATAATATTTTATTTTTATTTTAAGAGGGACACTTGTCAACCTGAGGTTGAACACAAACAAAATTACAACTTTCTCTCATACTGGGTTGTAGAATGAGCCTCTCAGCTCAATAATATCTACCTTATATTAACTAATAAACAAATATAGAAATATAATCAATGTCATCCACTTCTTATCTAGATTATTATACCTTACATTTTATCAACAAATTTTTATTAACTTCCATCTAAGCATTAATCTCATTGATACTTGTTGATAATAACAATATTTATAACCCTTTCATCAAGTTACAAACTTTTGTTGGCTTCCAACAAACATATCAACACACATGATAGTGTCCATTCATCCTCTAAGTTTTCTTTAGCAATAAAATATTTCTACAATTTTAACTTATACATTATGTCTACAAACACAAAAATTGTGAACTTCATGTAGGATTTTAAGCACAAGCAAAACATCAAGATGTGACAAAATACTAGATTAATAATTTGCTCGAAAATGATAAGAGAGAATCAAATAACATTCAAATAGACTAAGTAAATGCAACGACAAATTCAAATTCACTTATGTTACTTTGCTTGACCTGAGGACAATTAAACTATCATACTTGCTCAACAAGGGAATGGAAATGTGAATGTGAATGGAGGGTTGAATAGATAGGATGACCCAAGATATACAAGGAATGAAATGAAATATAGGAAAGTAACTGAAGCACACTAAAAATATCTATCTTAAGTATGGATCTAACATGAGCTGAGAGAGATCAAATTTCTTCATGTGCAAACTTCTTTAGAGTGCAAAATATAATGTGGATTTTTTCATTGTTCAAATTGTATATTGTGAATTCTATATAAAGAATATATAGGATGAAACAAACCTTTTAGCATTAAAAACTTATTTTGTTCATGATATATAGATAAAAAAAAAATTAAATGATATATAATACAAACAGAGTTGACAATTAAAATATTTTATATAACATGTACAACGAGACGTTTTATCAGCACAAATTAAAATGGTTTTTTAATTATTAATAAATTTTTAAGTATATGGCAAGTATTAAAATATTTTATTTTAGCAAATTTTTTCTATATATAGATATATATGAATTCGATATCAGGCATAAATTAGTTAAGATAGATCTTCAAACATTTTATTTAAATAACATGTTGAAATGTTTTTGAAAAAATA
>APFE031653847.1:132408-146544 GCA_000404065.3 Pinus taeda
ACATTATGAGGATACAAAAAGCACACTTTTTTTATCCAATTGATAAGTCTCAAACAAAAGGGTTCAATAATGGAGCACATTGAGGAGTTCCAAAAATTGAACATAAGGGTAAAAAATATTCCAGAGGAGCATAGGATTGATGTGTTCATAGGGACTTTAAAGGATTAATATCCAACATGATGTTCACCTTTGGGAACCTAATTCATTAGAGAAGGCATTCAGGTTAGCCAAAAAAATGGAAAGCAAAATTTTATGTTAACCAGAAGGCATACCATCACAACTATAAACATGGTAAAGTTGTTGTTGCCTAGTCTTCCACAACCAAAGGTTGACACCCACAACAATTGGAAGAAAAAAGAGCAAAAGGGCTTGTTACAGTTGTGATAGCAAATACACTAAAGGTCATAAGTGTGCTGAGAAGAAATTATTCTACATAGATTGTGAAGAGGAAGAAGAAAAGGAGCAAGAAAGGTCAAAAGAGGAGGATATACTCCAGGAACAAAGCCTAGATGAAGAACAAATGAATCCGACCATATCTTGTAATGCATTTGCGGGAATTTACCACTCCTCAAACCATCAAGATAGAAGGACAAATCAAGAAGAAAAAGGTAATAGTGTTGATTGATTAAGGAAGCACCCATAATTTTATTCATTGTAAGGTAGCAAAAGAATTGAATTGCTTCCTATATCTAGCACCAGAGTGTCAAGTGATGATTGCAAATGGAGGAACAATAATTTTCTCTGGAAAGTGCCATAATGTCAAGCTATCCATGGGAGAATATGTATTGACTAGCCCAATGCTTTCCATTCCAATGGGAGGTGTTGATGTTGTACTAGGAGTCCAATGGCTACAATCCCTGGGTACAATAGCTTTTAATTTTCAAGAACTTTTCATCAAATTTTTTGCAGAAGGAAAGGAAGTTGAATTAAGGGGTATTGTAGGGAAACCAGGAAAGGTAATCAGCTCTAATAGTATGACAAAGCTTCTAAAAGAGGAACAAGGAGGTGTAATTGCACAATTATGTTCGCTAGATGTTTCCACATCGGAATCATCTATTTCTCCAAATCTCCAAAATGTCCTAGACAATCATTCCAAGGTATTTGGGACTCCCAAAGGTCTCCCACCTAAGCATGATCATGATCATGCTATTCATCTGATTCCAGGAAGTGTTCCCCCAAACATCAGGCCGTACAGATATCCCTATGCCCAAAAGAGTGAAATTGAACGTATGGTTGCAGAAATCCTAGAGGCTGGTATAATTCAACCTAGTCAAAGTTCTTTCTCTGCTCCAGTAGTATTGGTGCACAAGAAGGATGGATCATGACGCATGTGTCCGGATTATAGGGAGCTCAACAAGCTCACTATTAAAGATAAGTTTCCCATTCCTGTCATTGATGAATTACTGGATGAATTGCATGGATCAATTTACTTCACCAAGTTGGATCTTCGTTCAGGATATCATCAAATCAGAATGAAGATTGAAGACATTGCGAAAACAACATTTAGAACTCATGAGGGTCATTATGAATTTTTGGTCATGCCTTTTGGCCTTACCAATGCACCTTCAAAATTTTAAGTTTTGATGAATTCAATTTTCAAACCATTCCTTAGAAAATTTGTGTTAGTATTTTTTGATGATATACTAATCTACAACAAGTCTTGGAAGGATCATGTTGAACATGTTGACAGGGTCCTACAACTATTGGAGGAGAAACAATTATATGCAAAAAGATCCAAATGTTTCTTTGGAGTCCAGGAGGTGGAATATTTGGGTCATATTGTATCTCATGAAGGAGTTAAGGTAGACCCTAGCAAAATTAAAGCCATTAAGGAATGGAAAATTCCACATCCATAAAGCATCTGCGAGGATTTCTTGGGTTGACAGGGTATTATCGCAAGTTTGTTAAGAATTATGGGAGAATAGCAGCACCTCTAACAACATTATTGAAGAAAGATTCATTTTCATGGACTCCAGAAGCAACAAAGGCCTTCGAACATGTTAAAGAGGCAATGTGCCAACCACCGGTCTTAGCTACACCGGACTTCACAAAAACCTTTACTGTGGAATGTGATGCTTCAGGAAATGGAATTGGTACTATTTTAATACAAGATGAAAGACCCATTACTTTTGAAAGTCATCCAATCAATGGAGATTTTTTACACAATTCTATTTATGAGAAGGAAATGTTGGCAATACTACATGCACTTAAGAAATGGTGACCCTACCTAATGGGAAGACACTTCAAGGTAAAAACAGATCATGATAGGCTTAAATACTTTTTAGAACAAAGATTATCTTATGAAGAGCAACAAAAGTGGGTCACAAAGATGTTGGGTTATGACTTTGAAATCATCTACAAAAAAGGGAAGCAAAATGTGGTGGCAGATGCACTCTCAAGAAAGGATGAGGATGTGGAAGCATTGTTGTGTGCCATTTCTATTATCCAACCAGATTGGATAACGAAGCAAGGGAGGAATGGAAGAATGATGAAGAAGTTTGGGCACTTATTCGAAAATTACAACAAGATTCCAGTACATCTGATACATTTAGCTGGCAAAATGATTCGTTATGGTACAAAGATCGCTTATACCTTTGTAAGAATTCCCAGCTAAAACAAAATATTCTTATGGAATTGCACACTTCTCCCTTAGGAAGGAACTCAGTATTTTTAAAAACTTACCATAGGGTTAAGAAGGAATTTTTTTGGGACGGCCTTAAATCATATATTCAAAAGTTTGTGGCAGAATGTTTGGTTTGCCAACAAAATAAAGTTGAAAAAATTAACACATCGGATCTATTACAACCTTTATCCATTCCAAGGAAACGTTGGGAGGAGGTTTCAATGGATTTTATCACAGGTTTATCCAAGTCTGAGCGAAAGAGTGTCATCATGGTGGTAGTTGATAAACTTAACAAGTACGCACACTTTTGTGCATTATCACATCCATTTAAAGCTGGTACAGTTTCTACTACATTTATGGAAACAATTCAAAAGCTACATGGAAACCCAAAGATTATTGTAAGTGACAAAGATCCCATTTTCACTGGAAATTTTTGGATAGAATTATTTTCTTGTCTTGGTACTCACTTAGCTCATAGCTCATCTTATCATGCTCAATCTGATGGGAAAACTGAGATAGTAAACAAATGTTTGGAAGGATATCTTTGTTGCTTTGTATCTGATAAACAGACATAATGGGTCAAATGGTTACCTCTGGCAGAATGGTGGTATAACACTTCCTTCCATATAGCAATAAAAATGACCCCATTTATGGCACTTTATGGGTATCAGCTACCATCCATCACATCATATTTAAGAGCAAATTTTAAGGTTTAGGTAGTGGAACATCACATCGAACATCAACAACAAGTCCTCCAACTCTTAAAGGATAACCTTGTGTTGGCATAGAATAGAATGAAACAACAGGCAGATCAACATCGCAGTGAAAGAAGTTTTGATGTAGGTGATTGGTTATTCTTACAGCTACAACCATATAAGAAAATGTCCCTCAAGCAAGCTAAGAAGGATAATAAATTATCACCGAAGTATTATGGTTCGTACAAGGTGTTGCAAAAGATTGGTACTATGGCATACAAATTTGAGCTTCCTGCAGCTTCTCGATTGCACCCAGTTTTCCATGTTTCATGTTTAAAGAAGGTTATAGGTGACAAGATCCTAGTTCAAACTCTATTGCCAGAACTTGACGAGGAAGGAAAAATTATATTGGAACCGGAAGTAGTCACAGAAACAGGAACTCGACATCTACGAAATCGATCAATTTCGGAGTATCTTATCAGGTGGAAGAACTTATCCACTGAAGATTCCACATGGGAGGATTAGAATTTTATACATAAGTATCCAAAACTACTCAAGCATTGAGGACAACACTTTTTTGAAGGAGAGGGGCATGTTGGGTCTCTATAATACTAGTGATTACCCCATTACTATTATAGTTATACCCCTTATTAATATCGTTGTGCCCCTATTGTCCCCATATTGTTATTACTGTGCCCCATAGAATCCCTCTATTGTTATTTTGTGGATTTATATTATTATTGTTAGGTCGTCTGGGTTATATTGTGACTCCTTTGACTCCTATATATAGAAAGGAGGTCTTTTCATTTGTATCATCCAAGAATTGTTCATTTATGTAATGTAAAGGAGGTTGCCCCCTCGAAGAGGCTGAATTCTAAGGCATTGATCTATCTTTTCTATCTTTTCTTGAGCTGGTTTCATAACAAAATATTTTTGAAAAGCATAAATTTTAAACATCTTAGTCGCACATTTTTTTTTACTTCTAATTACTTTACAACATATTCATTTTGTTTTATTATAGACGACATTATTTTTCTATTCAGTGCATAGTTTATTTTTATTTTATAGGGGCACATGTCAATTTGAGGGACAGATGGATGAACTTACACATCCCCCTCATATTGGTTTGTAGAATGAGGCTCTCAGCTTAATAAGTATGGTAGAGATTACAATAATATGGTGAAAAGTCAACTTCCATTAATAAATAAAATAAGAGGATATTGTAGAGCAAAAAATGGCTAGAATAGTTGTATCCATCTCTAAATAAAGAGATAGTAGCTACACACATTCACAAAAGCTATTGCAAGGGGCCAAAATAATTGTCTTTTAACATAAAGAGAGAACCCCATTGGTACAAAATCATAACGCTAGAAGATAAAATTCCAAAAAAATTATGGGCCTTTGAGGTGGTTAATTGGTACATCAACTTTATAGGGGCATAATGTTCGCATACAATATCAATTTGGGGTGCATGATAGTTCCTCAGAAAGAACTATTCGAGCAATAGACCTTTTGGTTGGGGCTAGGGCATACCATTGCAACCACTAGACCCCAGAATTGCAAAATTACATTGTTTAAGGCCTTAAGACAACCCTAGATGTTTGGGACACAAAAATCATAGAAAAAACACCAATAAGATAGAAAAATGTCAAAATAGTGGAAGAGGCTGGTAACCACTAATATCCATCTATATTATTCCTCCGTCCTTTGAAAGCAATGGTCCTCATTGCATCAATTCCCCTCATCAGATGATGAAACTTCTACTAAATGTAATTCCCAGTGAGCCACCTACCTTGGTGAAGAAGTTTCCCTACTTTGACAACCTAGTAGAATTTTATGTGTTGTTGATGGGCATATTTTATCTTAGTGTCCATTATTTGATCCATTGTATTCTTATTCAATGTAATCGGGATTAAGTTATGTGGGGGTCAATTTCTTGATTCCATTTGAGGTGTCCAAAGAGGTGGATAACATGTTCAATTCAACTCTACATTAAATATTGGATGCAAGCCAAGGAAAGGAAAAATGCTTAATTCAAAATTATTTTCACCCACAACCTTTATGATTGTGTAAGGCCCATATTAGAGTTGTATGACCTTCCTATGGGGGCTTGTGAGGCACTCTTTCTATAAATATAAACACACCTTATCACCAACTTGAAACTTATGTGAAACCCTATGTTGGTCATGTTACTACTTGTACTTGTTATTAGATTTTGGTAGGATATCATGGAGCTATTTTTGGAGGTATTGAATCCATTTGAAAATTTTGTTTGCTCTAATTGAGTCGACGTAAGCATGGGATGAATATGTTTATGAATATGAAATGGGCATAGCTACATTGATTAGGGCCAATGGTTGAAACCCTAAACACGCATGTAAAGGAATTTGGCTAGTAGAGCTATGGAGGGATCTATTATAGATACGCTAAACTTATGGAAGAATTTCATCCCATGTACATAGATGCTTGGAGTTTTCCATGTGCAAGATATGCACATTCATCTTGTTTACCACTTATATTTGTCATCTGATTAGGGATGAAAGATAACCAGTTTGGTCAATTTGGTATCCATGAGAGACAATAGACTAGACAAAAAGGTGTTGAGGAACATCTTATCCCTACTTTAAATAATGGTTTGAGGTAGCCCAAAATGAACACAAACAATATCAAAGTAGAGTGTAGCAATGGCTTAAGTTGTGATGCTCTTCTTCGATGGTGCCAAAATGGCCATCTTAGAGAACTAGTCGATAACATCAAACACACAATCATTAACATTCTTTGTGGAAGGAGAACCTAACTTGTAATCCATGGATACTACCTTATAGTTCTTTTTCAGGGTAAGTATAGGAGTGTATATACCTACTTCTCGATGGATGGTTTAGCAAAGTCACAAATAGTGCAATATCTGATATACCCTTGGACATCTTGTTGAAGCTTTGGCTAGTAGAAATATTTCTAAAATACTATTACTATCTTTTCCAGACAAAATTTTCTTTCCAATTGACTGTAATGTTCCTCCCAGATAAACTTGGTATGCTCACTTGAAGGAACACAAAGGCGGCTCAAGTAACACAAGTGAAAATCCTAGAGTTTGAAGTATATAACTTGCTTTCTTGCAATCAACATATAATATGTGGTAGTGAAGTCAAAGTCATTATTGTATAATTTTGAGCACTAAAGGATCTCCTTCCTACAAGAGTTAATAATTTTACTTAGTGCCACAACTGGGGCTAATTAAGGCAACCTACAACTTGATTGGTGTTATCCTTCTTGTATTTATTGTTCAAATGGAATTGTTGCACGTATGTGGACCATTTTTTATGTTAATAATTTTGTAAATTTCCTTGTGTCTACATAAATTTTAAGGATATGTGATCAATGTAGATGATTATCTCCTTCCCTAGAATGTAATTCTTTGTTGATAGTAGGCTTGCATGATCAAGTACATATCCTTGTCAAAGGTGATATATCTTCGAATAGTATCAGAGAGTGTTTGACTATGACAGACCACTAGATGTCTTTGTTGAGTGAGTAATGCACCAATAGTATAATTGGAGGCATTTGTATCAATCTCAAATGTCTTTTGTAGGTATGGTAGGGTGATTACTAGTTTAGAGTAAACAAGGTGTTTTAGATCCCATGATTTAGATTAGATAATTATATTTTTTCATTCCTCTTGATGCTTTTAGAGTGAAAAATGTGGAGGAATCAACTCACAGGCCCATTTTTACCAGTGGGGTCCAATTTTTGGAAATCAGGGCTTGAAACCTTCTGAGAGTAGTTTGAGGCATCAAATGCAAGTATTTTGGGGGTTTAAAAATTTATGATCAAGATTTTCACCCTTTTGTAGGATTCAACACACATTTATACCTTTCCAACAATGCAAGAATCCCCTCAATCTAAGTCTATATCCAAATTTTATGTGACTCGAAAGTTGAGCCTCCTATTTTGACCACCATAATTCTAGAGGATGTTGCGTTATCCCCCATGATTCGGATTTAAATCGTAACACAACAAATTAAATATATAACTATAAATATAAATATGCTATAGAAATAACACTTCATTTCATTAATATCAAATACTGAAATATGCTTACAAACAGAATGGAAATAAGACTACCTCGCGCGATGGTCGCTTATCTCTGAGAAGAGATATGGCAGCTACATGCCTCTGAACTGTGTTATAATGAGGCTTGAAGGCCTATTTATTATTGAGAATTAATGGAAAACCATAAACATCCAAAAACCTAACCCTAGGAGATGAAACACGAAACTATGGGCCTCATTGGGGTAAGTTGGTACATCAACTTCCCGAGGTTGTAACTTTGGCATACGATCTTCGTTTGACGCACACGGTACCTTGTTTGAAATATATATCCGAGGATTACAACTTATGACAGTGAATATGGAGATAAAAAAGGTGGTTTTCCCTAAAAAATTTCGTTTAGGGCCTCAAAACGGCTTCGGAAGTTTAGGACCTGAAAAACCGCCAAAAATAGTAAATTGTGCTACAATTAAGGAAACTAAAAAAACATAAAGAAATAATGGTGGGGGTCCAAGTGGAATAGGCGGGTGGCCACCAATATCCACCTGGATCATTCCTCCCCCCCAAGAAGCAATGGTCCCCATTGCGTTGAGTTCCTCCATGAGCTGAGGAAACTTCTGTTGAACTTGGTCCCTGGTAAGCCACTTTCCCTAGTGAAGGAGTTGGCCTGCTTTGACAATTCGATATAGTTGGATCCTTTTCTGTTGAGTTTTCTTGAGATGTGTGTCCATGATCCGATCAGTTGTGGTTTGTTCCATGCAGTCTAGGTTTAACTTTGCTGGTGTGAGTTGTTATGTAATGTCAGATGTGTCCAACAATGGTGGAAAGTAGGGTCGAAGGAAGTCCACATTGAACACTGGTGCAGGCCAAGGAATGGTGGAATACTAAGCTCGAAGACAGTGTCCCCTACTACCTTGGTGATGGTATATGCCCCATATCAAAGTAGGCAAAGCTTGCGGTGGGGCCTAGTGAAACGCTCCTTCTGCAAATGTAGCCAAACTTTGTCGCCCATCTGGAACTTGTGTGGCACCCAATGTTGATCATGTCGTTGCTTGTACTTAGCATTGGCTTTGTCGAAGATGTCATGGATCTACTAGCAGATGTGATGAATGTGCTCAATGAATTTGTTTGCCTTGTCAGCTCTGGACTGGACATAAGTCGAATCTGCCTAAGTAGCTGCATATGGTATGGCCACATCAATGGGACATAGTGGCTGGAATCCCAAGCCCACCTGAAAAGGGTTGTGGCCAATCGAGCTGTGGAGAGCCCTATTATAGCTATGTTGGACATAGGGGAGGCTCTCATCCCATGTGCATGGATGGTTTGAGTTGTACATGCGCAGAATGTGTACGATCATCCTATTGACGACATCTGTCTGTCCATCAGTTTTGGGATTGAGAGTTGTGGACTTAGTGAGAATGGTGTCCAACATTGACTACAGATTGGACCAAAATGTACTGAGGAACCTGTTGACCCCATCTGAGATGATAGACAGTGGGATCCAAAAGTGTATCCACACTCGTTCAAAGAAGAGTTTAGAAGTGGCTTCTGCTATGATATTCTTCTTGTAGGCCACCATAATGGCCAGCTTTGAGAATCTAGCATTGACCACAAAAACACAGTTGTTTCCATGCTTAATATAAGGAAGGCCTAACATGTAATCCATGGAGATGGATTCCCAAGGTTGACTAAGGGTAGGCAGCAAAGTATAGAGGCCTTGCTTCTTTATGGTCGGTTTAGAAATGGTGCATGCAGTGCAGGATCTGATGTATTTCCCAACACCCTATCGAAGATTCAGCCAATAGAAATATTTCTACAGTACTGCCATTGTTTTCTCGACCTCGAAAGTTATAGTTACCCGACTGTAGTGTACTTCCCATATCATATTGGCATGCTCGATTGAAGGAACACAAAGGTGTCCCAGGTGGCATAGTAGTGCATTCTGGAGGCGAAAATATGGCACTTGCTGACCCTCCAAGAGTGTTTCGTATGTGCGGCCGAATTCTGGGTCGCTTTTGTAGAGAAGTGGCCAATTAGAAGTCTCATGCCTAAAAGAGTTGAGCATGATGGTTAGGGCCATGATCGAGGATCAGCTGAGGCAGACATCCCCTTGGTGGTCAGAAGAGATCATATGGTTATCCAACTATCCATCTAAAATATAAGAGAGGGAACACCTATATGAGACCTGGTTTAGCCAACGCTAAGCTCTTCTTTGAGAGAGTGGGGGTACACGTTGGGATCCCACAGTCCATTATCTTAGATTGGGACAGCAGATTCCTAAGTGCATTTTGGTCAAGTCTTTGGTCAATGTTGGATACCAAACTTACTAAGTCCACAATGTTCCACCCCCAAACTGATGGCCAAATAGAGGTCGTCAACAACATGATCTTACACGTTCTACACATGTACAAATTGAAGCATCCACTCACATGGGATGAAAGCCTCTCCTATGTTCAACACAACTACAACAAAGCTCTTCATAGCTCAATGAACCATAGCTCCTTTCAGGTAGTTTTGGGATTTTAACCATTATGTCCCATTGATGTGGCCATACCATTTGCAAATGAGGGTGGAGCACCATTGTGAGCAAAGGAAGAGTATAGAAAGCACAAAAACAAGCAAAGGAAGAATAGCATAGCAATATTAGAGAAAAACTAAAACAAAATGTAGTAGTAACAATTGAGAAAAGCGTGTAATAGCCAAGGAAGATACCACCTTTGGTTGGAAAGGAGCCAGGGAGGAAATCACTTCCAAGTGGGGAAGAAATTTCTTCTCGAGTCCCCAGTATCTAGAGGGTGTAGATGGTGTTTCTCATCAAATCCCGAAGGGCTGGGGTGGAGGAATAATTCTTGGAAAAAGTCTTGGGGAATTTCTGGATGGATTCATTGCCATATGTTTGATTTGTGTTATGGAGTCTCCAATTTGGGTGGAGACAATGAGTCTCTAAGTTCCATGTGTTTTTTCTACTTGTAACTCAGTTGGAGGGTGGAGGTGGAGAGGCCTCTGGAGTCCCTAAAGTAACCAAAGACTGTGTTTGATTCTTTAAGCAAAATACCCCTCAGTCTTTGGAATTCAGTTCGAGGGTGATAGCTCCAAGTGAGGATTGGTTGCCACTATCTATGGTTGGGTGGCGAGTCATATTCCCAAGCTCAGTTGCCCATAAATCATAAGATACAAGTTTCTCATGTAATTGCCTATGTTAATGAATAAGCCTTGTATTTCTAGTTGAAATGATTTCATTGGTACATGAGACTTGGCTATGTAACTCTTAGTTATAGAATTGACTAGTGTTTTGTGTTATTATTTTAAAGACGTTGTGATAACGTGTGAGAATAATAGCTAAGCATGAAATTATTTAGCATGAGATTTCTTCTTCCTTATTGTAATATGCTGACTAAGTTGATTTCAAGCTTGCATTGCATGGTGGTATTGCAACGTGGAATATATAGGATTCCCTCCCCTTTTATTCTTAATGACTTGGTGTTTTATTTGAGGGTCCTCTTCAAGCCTTCAATAATGCATTCCTTGTTGTTGAATTCTCATAAGACTGTTAAGTTGATGCATCACTTGTGCATGATTGACTCATGGTTTCTGTAATAGACAGGAAATGATGTTTTGATGTATGTTGTTAGTAACTATTATTTTACATCAATGATCTCAGGTAGGGGATTCGAATATCAATGCTCATCTTGATATCGGTTTTAAGAAGAATAGTTGATCTCCTTATGATTGAAATATTTAAAATACTGAAGCACGTTTCTATAGTACTGTGGTTTGACAATAATGCCTCCTTACATGAATTTAAATGAAAATGCCTTACTTAATGTTGTAGCATGAGGGATGGCGGGTTTTCTTGAGCCTTATGGTTTAAAATTTCTTATGGATGGTCCTAATTGTATACATTAGTACTTAGGTTCCTTCGTGCAGAGTTATGTAGGTAAATACATTCATGTGAGTGCATGGAGCACTTGTTAAGAGGATTGTGTGTTTTGGACACTCAAATAATGTAAAACTGCTTAAAGGAATTGTTGAAGCTCTCTACATGTGGTGAAGATATGAAATATAGTGATTTCCTATCAAAGGGTCGATTAATCCTCTATGTATGCTTGAGATATTGATGGAACTGGTGATTGACATTGACATGCACCATGTCAACATTGAGTGTATGTTGTGTGTAATATTGTTAGTAGTATGGTTGTGTGCTTAAGTTGCAATTGAGGAGATTGGCTAAGTCTCTTGATTCTGGTCAAGAGTACTAAGGTTCTTATTTCAACCCACTATGCTGATAATCCAAATGGGAAATTCTCTTATAAAACCACCAAGTTCAACACTGTGTGGTGAAATCGCACTCAATGCAGCTATGCATTATGGATAGGGAAAAGGGTGAATCCCCCTAAAAACCATTAGATTCAAGAACAACTATATAGCATCAATGACACAAGTTTTAGCCAGAACCATCGTGGTCGAGTCATGGGCGTAAATCCTTCACAAATGGCTTAGGGGGAAGCCTTAATCCATTCCCTTAACCTTAAATTTTATGTGGTCACGAAATAATTTTATTAGGTCGAGTAAGAATTGGATACAATGTAGAACGCTAGCCATAAGACCCATAGCCCAACCGATGCAATGTTGGTGGAATAAGTAGCCAAGATTGGGTGGAGGAGGTGATCAATGGTTGGGAAAGGGCCTAGGATGACGTACGCCCGGAGGAGTCGCATCCCGAAATCCCATAAAGGAAGAATTTAGATGACAAAGGTCAGGCTAATTTTGCGCGGTCGTCAGCTTGACGCTAGTGAGTACCAGTGAAAAGGTGTTGATAGTACCGTGGAAAGGGCCTACTAGAGCAGTAATCCCAGACGGTGACTCCCTAGGAGTATAGAGAGGAGTGCACAAAAAATCGAGTGAGGTGACGTAAACCTGGGTCATCATGGCAATCACATGAGCCTGGTAGCCAAGCCATTGGTGTAGATGAGTAGACCCACAATGAGTTAGCTTAGAGGGTTGACGTTGGAGCGATCGTCAAACACGCATAATTGTGTTGGTCGGGTAACAGAGCATGGGAGACAAGAAGAGTGTCAATAGTTGACGTTGTGTCGCAAGGATCGAAGAAACCATATATTTATATGCATATAGGTGTTCATTTTATCGCATAGCACAGGGTGTGGGACCCAAACACATGAATGGGTCAGAAACTAAAAGTAATTTCCATATGGTGTTGGGTGGTTAGCCAGGGGGTATGGCCACATGGATGCCACATGGCCAAGACTGTGATGTGGCATCCTCTAATTCATTAGATCATAATGGTCACATCTTTTGAACCCAAGGTCATATTGAAGCAAAATTTTATATCACTAGAAATTGCCTTGACAAGATGAACGTATTGGTAATGTCAAACTCGGGCTTAAGTGAGTTGGAAAGATCAAAATTTTTAGACCCCATTTCCATAATGACACCTTGGATCTTGAGTTAGCATAGTTACCACCCTTTTTTAATTGGGGTTATGGTGAGGATTAGGAGGGTCTTGCTACATTGATGATGTGATATCTTTGTGAGAAAAAAAAAACAAAAAGCAAATGGTGGAATAGGTGCAAAGTGGTAGAAAAGGTTCTCTGTAAGTTGTATTGAGGTTTAGTGGTTTGATGTGCCTACTCTGTAAAAATGTAGGTGGTTTTTTTTGTTTCAATATTTTGTTGTACATGATGATTTAGACTTGGTTTTTCTAGTTTATATTAATATGGATTGATAGTTTATGGATGCCTTAGCATATGTGGTGTTCAAGATAAAATATTGTGTTTGGATTACAAAAAATAATTATATAGAGTTAAAACCTAAACATATAATTAGATTAGATGTGAAGCTTTGAAATTATTTTTAATTCATGAAAGGAATGAATGATTCAATTCACCACAAGGATCACAAGGATTACAATTGACTATTTGTTGATATTTAAAAAAGCTACTTAATAACTTTATAAAGAGCCACAAGTGGAAATGTTTCGGCTTATTGTTAGTCTAACTTATTTGTTCAAAAAATTTCAATGGTAACCACATGTATTGAATCTCATAAAGTATTCATCATATATTATGTTAATGATCTTTTTTAGCCCACCAATTTTGCATTGTTTATGTTACATGGAATATAGACAATGAAACATTATTTATAATTATTAGTGTGTTGGGAACATATTCATATCAAGTAATGTAGTATAATAACACAACTCATCATCAATATTCTCATAATCTATTGAAGGAAAAAGTGGATTTGCCAACAAAACAAAGTGATTGATGCTAATCCGTATCTCTTTCAAGTCCATGTCTCATGCAACTTCTTACATTACATAATAAAAAAAAAAAATTTGTTAAATTTTTCATTTTAAAATTAATTTTATGCAACTTCTTCTATTCCACAATTTGAAAATTTTGAAAAAACTCTCAACTTATATTGGGAAATAAAAAACATTTAACATCTCATTAGATACTATTAAGGAAAAATATTATAATGGAAAAAAGTTTAACACGCCATAGTAAAATTAAAATTGATAAATGTGGGAGCACTGACTAATAAGAATTGAATGCCTCACACACTACTCTTTTTCTAACAACTTTTTTGAAAGGTAGAAGGAAAGAATTAAAATGATCATTTCATAATTTTAAATGTTTTTGTAATTCTCTATTTATACGAACCTAGATCCATCTTAATTTAAATTTATCAAGCGTCAAGAGAGATCAAATCTCCAGAAGTGCAAACTTCTTTTTTAATGTAAAATTTAAA
>APFE031653850.1:0-21627 GCA_000404065.3 Pinus taeda
TGTACTGTAGCAAGATTTCTATGAAACCTATATCTTTGTGAAGTGGCAGGCATGTATAACGAATTTAGTAAACTATCTTATGGAAAACTCATAGCAAATATTGGAGGGTTGACTTGGCACTTGAATCAGTGGTTAGTTTGACTTAGACTTCTCTTGTTGATGAAGAATCTATAAGGAAAGGATTGACGGGTTTTCCCCTTGTGGGTTTTGCCCTGGCCTCTAGCCTAATTTCTTGTGTCTCTTGTCTTTATGTGCATTGCATTTGTATAATTACTTGATGAACTAATATAGAAAGTAAATACTAAATGGAAAATATTACATAAATTATCACAAGTAATTATCATGTTAAGAAATTCCCTATTGTTCCCGAATTTAAACACTTAATTCTTGAAACAAGTGTTTGACATGAATTATATATGTGTGAACATCAACAAATCAACATGCTTATTTTTAGCATGGCAAGGTAACAATTGATTTGTTTATGATGATATAACGAATTGTTGGGTGTGTGTGACAACACATAAGAAGATGCAGTTGCAACAAGAAGAAAAATCATGGACACTAGTTTTCATCATGAACAAGAGAGGGGAAACCCGCCTAAAAGAGAAAAAACTTTCAGGAGATTAAAGGATGATCTAAAGAGTTGCAAGACAAAAATTTGAAGGTTCACTAGGAAGAAAAAAGGGCTAGTAAACTTGAGCTCGTTGTTGCAAAAACACATGGTATAGATGTAGGAGTTGTTGCAACAAGCCTCATCCTCAAAAGAGGAAGGTCGTGTTGATCGAGCCAGAAAGATTCCTCGTAAGGTTGAAAAGGAGAGCAAGGCAATTTCCTATTGGAATTGTGAAGGGGAACACCTAAAAAGAGACTTTCCTAACCGACAACAAAGGAAGGAGGACAAATCATGTGAGCCTTAGGAACATGAACTTGTAAATTATATTATAAAGAGAGTGGAGGGTGCATCCCCTCAAGCCCTCTGATATATTGAAAGGTCCCTCCATGAACTATTTCCAATGATGTTAACATTTGAGGGTTTCTATAAACCTTGGAAAAGACTCGGTCTAATTTTATATATGCATTTATATATGGTGTTGAAGGACACATTGAACATTGAGACTCATGGGATTGAGTTGTTGTGGTTATTGAATGTTTCATAAGTTTGTTATTATCATTGGATTCATATTTCCTTGTTGTTTTGACTATTGATTTTGAGCATGGCCCTGCTACCATGTGTTGTTATTATATGTTGTTATTGTGGTCTTTTATTGTTCTTCATTTTTTTTTTCTTGCCTTTTTTGTTTTGGTCTTAGTGGTTGTTGGGTGTGGAAAAAAATGGAGCTCTAGAGAAGAGATGAATAAAACCCAACTAGAAGTATAAGACCATGATTAAATTAAACCATATACATGAGGAAATGGAAGTGGTAGGTGGAAGAAGATGATAGACCTATTAGGTGAACTGGTTGGTTCCATGAGAAAAATGGATAGTAACATGGAAACCATGAGAATGGCATGAAAAAAATGAAGTTTTCTAAACTCGAGACTACATGGCTAACATGTACAAATGAATTCTTTAGATTATGATGCGATAAATATATGATGAAGTTGTTTGTTCCAAAAGGCCATTGGTTGATAATCAATATAGTAGCAAGATAATAAATTAATTTTTAAAATATCATGACTGTGTGATGGCATGGAAGTAGAAATTGCATTTGCCATGATTGGGTAACATAGAAGGGTTATTTAATGGGTTCTAGGTTGTGTATAAAACCATTTGGAAAGTGGGAAATAATGGTTCATTGTTGATAAGTATGTTATGATGATGTTCCTAAGAATTTTGATGAGCATGAGTGAAAAAAAATGACAATGGATGAAAAATGATAGTGTTTGTACAACATGGACGAGGACATGCTGAGATAAAATAGATTGTTGAATATAGAAACAACATAAATATCATTTGATAGCAATGATGAGGGAAGTATGTGAAAAAGGTTAAAAAAGGAATTTGGGTGAAGAATTCCTTTGAATGGGTTGGAATCTGTTGTTTTCAATTTTATGAATGCTATGCATGGATATTGAAGGTTCTCTAACCTTGAAAACATGTGAATATGCTTTAGTTCATGAACATGTCGATGATTAAATGAATGTATGCAACGCCAATGTATTTGACAGGGTGTTTTCAGGAATCATTCTTGCAGAAGGATGATTTGTTATGCTTATCAAATTTGACAAATATATGAATGGCATGTTTTGGATAAAATAATGTGGTTATCCAATGGGATTCCTTTTTATGTGAGGAATCCATTAAGAAAGTGGGAATTATTGTTGTTAATTATTTTTATTATCATGTGATTATGACTTTTAGGTGCCCATGTTTATATTATGTCTATGAAAAGGAAATGTTGATGGTTATGCTAGCAGGTATATTAACTACTAACTGGAACCCTTGGTCAAAGGATTGGGCATGTATGCCACTGAGTGCTTACCTTGGGGCTAAGGAACACTTAGTGCGTTCATTTCGACTACTTCCAACTACCTTGCTAGAGATGTGATGATATTGAGGACTGGTAGACTACCTAGAATGGCAATTTCTTGGGCCTGAGAAGAAACTAATGATAATAGAGCTATGGAGTAGTATAATAGCCACTAAGTGTTATTTCTTTGGGATGAGAAACCACTCAAAGGGATGGATGTGAATATGGAGTTGGCTGAAGACCATGTGGGGTGGAATAGCCACACTAAGTGTTGTGCCTTGGGGTTGAGAAAACTCAGTGTTAGTAACAATTTTTTTTCAATCACCAAATTGAGTATTATGCCTTGGGGCTAAGAAAAACAAGTAGTGTTGGTAAAATCATTTTTGGCATTTTGTTAAATAGACACACTGATTATTTTGCCTTGGGGATGAGAAAAAATCCAATGTTGGTAAATCCATTTGTGGCATTTAGTTTAATAGCCACAACGAGTGCAGTGCCTTAGGATTGAGAAATCACTCAGTGTTGGTAACCACGTTGATTGGTTAATTTGGAGCTATGATGAGTGTTGTGCCATGGGGATTGAGAAACAATCAGATAGCTAAGCTTGAAGACAAAGTTGAAGATCACATGGAGTTACATTGAGTGCAATCCTTAGGGCTGAAAAACACTCAAATAGCCAAGCTTGAAGACGAAGTTAAAGATCACAGGGAGCATATACACCACCAGGTGCTTTCTTGGTCTAACAAACCATTCAGTGTGTGTGAGCCAAAGAAGTAAAGAGAAACTAAAGATAAGTATTAGCTATTCAGTTTAACAAAATTTCCAAATTGATACCATGATTTAATTTATTTTAAAACTTTGATTTGCAATGACTTGAAAGTATGATCTAATATGATTTTATTGTGGTTTGAATTGAATTAAAGTTGCAGGGCTAACCTCACAAATAAATATGTTGATAGAAGTGTGATTTAAAATTGTTGAGAATTTCCTTATGATGAATCTCATGAAAATTTGTGTGCTTATGATGTGGTAGGAACATTGAACTTATAGCACAATCATATGAGACTCACTGCAAGTAAAACAATAACTTAAATATATCAAAGTGCACAAAAGCACGTAGGAGTTGAAGACTTCAGGAATAGGGCTATTGTGGTAGCACTGAAACATAGTTGTATGCACTTAATTCCAAGAGATATGCCATGACTAATGTGACTATGTTAAGGAAGGAAGGTTCCTTGGTTATGAAGACCTTCTTTGATGTGTGGAAGCCTTGTCAAGGGATGGATTGCCCTAGGGACTAGGAAGCAAAGAAGGGGACAACTGAACTTAGAAGGTGAGTGAATCTATGGAAGAGGAAACGAGTCGTCCGAGAGATTGGGGAAGTAGAGAAGAGGATACAAAAATTTGAAAATAAATTGGTTTTTATGATTCATGAGCATGACGATTGGAATCAAAGGTACATTATGTGTGTCTTGACAAAAAATGAACTGAAATTGTTTGTTGAAGAAGAACAAGTGCAATGGACAACATGGTGGGGCATTAGAGGCAGAAATCTCTCAAGATTGAAAGTAGGACAAGGGGTATTAAGAGCATTGTGAAATTTCAGAAGTACCAATAAAAGAGAATGATGTTGAAATAAATGAAAGGGTATTCAGTTTTCCTTTAGAGCGATGTATGGGGATTGTTCCCCTTAACCAGGATACAAGGGGATTTTTATCTGTTTTCTTCCAAATGAACTTTCATTTCTCTATTAAATTAAGTTCAATAGTAAGAAAGCACACAAGAACTTTAATAACTACTAATTTTCATAGGGGAAAGGGTCAAAATAGATTTGAAAGTATGGAAGATTCTGATAAGGAGGGTTCGCTACATGAAAATAATGATAGCGAGAGGCTCAAGTAAATCAATACTAATGTCACTACTACAGTTGAAGGATTGACAACTTTAATGGGCATCAAGGGAGCTGGAAAGATGTCATTGATGGAAGATCTTGAATTTGAGTGGGTTTTGTTTTAGAAATGCATCGAGGAATAATGCAAGGTCACTGTTCTTTATGGAAACGCTCAATGGAGGTTGTCAGTCTTATCACCCTGATGAGACTTAACATTACAATAGTCTCGTGCAAAATAAAAAATAAGCGAACGATATTTATGGACCATCATCTAATGTCGTGTGTTTCATAATGAATAAATGCCATGTTGTTTTAGCCAAAATGAATCACATGAGAAATGGTGGTAACCCTTCATCCACTGAAAGTGATAGTAAAAGTAATAGTAAATACAATGATATGGGGTTTAACGGTAAGTTTTGCAGGGTGAAACTCACGAGATGGAGGTTCAAATCTCATTGAGTATATGGCCTGTTGTGTCTTGGCTAGAAGAGTAAGCGACCCCCGAGCGGACATCTCGGCTCTTGTTGAGGCATAATTTTATTGCTATTGTGTGCGGTTTGCAAGCTGTTGCACCTAGCCTAGGTTTATAGTGGCAACCAATTGGATTTGATCCTGGGCCTGTTCAGGATAACTCTCACCAGTTATCGATTATCCTAGATTAAAAAAAAGACAATAATAGTAGTAGTCGTGACTCACAATAGGGGTCGAAGCTCTATGGACACATTTTCATCAGAGAGAGAGGAAATGTGCAGATGAGCCATGGTGACGAGGTCATGAGATTGCTCGAAGGCTTTATGGTGATGGCCACAAGTCTACAGAATTTCATAGCCACCATTAAAAATTCCCATAATAGATTATACAACTTTTAGTACCATCTAGAGGTGACCCATTTAATGCTTGGAATGGAGATGCTATGCCATTTTCTTTTTAGTGTTTGTGGCATCATAGCTAATTGAAAATTCAGGGATGTGCTAGAAGAGAAAATTCAAACAATGAGAGGAATGGTTGAACCTATCAAGATTGAGGAAAAGGTAATCCTAAGCAAGGAACAAATTCAATAGGATGATACTATGACATGAATTCACAAATCAATTACAATGGTGTCTATGGAAGATTGTTCTCATCATGATGTCATATTTCGAAAGCTAAAGGCAAAGCCTAAAAGCAAGAATAGTTTTGATTATAGTGCTAAGAGTCCCAGTTGGACATCGAATTCATTTATCATGATTGTTCAAAAATGCATCAAAGTCTTGGTGTTCATTTCAGTTTGTGAGATCTACAAAAACTTGACACATGGACTACAGAGCAATTGAAATTGATGAGATTTGGCGATAATGGCCATGCACAATTATTTTTTGAGTGACATGGTTGGACTCATTCGAATTGTTGGAGCCCTAGATCACGTGTTTCAAGTTCATATTCACTTTTGGCTAGTTTCAGTTCCACAATTTGGTTCACTTTGTTCAGGATCAGGATCACCCTCATTGCCTTCTCGTCCAAGGTTGCAATCAGTCTCATACTACACTAAATATGAAAATCCTATATCAAACTCAAGGTCATGCTCTAAGACTCCCATATCTTTATTAGTCTCACTGTCACCTCATATTCGAAGGTTACCATCCCCAACTTGGATTGCAATATATTAACTTTTCAACATAGTCCTTGAAGTGAAATTATCCTTTTGAAGCACAAAAGGATTTGTTTGAGCAAATTATACTATAATTTAGCTTGCTAAACACATCTAAAAAATAAATATTAAATAATTTAAATACAAAACTTACCTAGTATCTTAAAAATAAATATTAAATAATTTAAATACAAAACTCACCTAGTATCTTATTTGTATATACTTTAATAATTTTCTATAGTTTTTTAATTACTATGCAATATTATTTTACAGTACACAATTGCAAATGAAACCTTAACTTTTGAACACAAGGGTATCATAACTTTTAAACATAAGGGTTTCCTTCATTCTATTTCAAGTTTGTTTTCATTTATTCTTATCCCTTCCCACTATTATTTTTAATTAATAAAGGTACTTGTGCCATATTAAATTATTCTTATTATCATACTCATTATAGTCTTCTAATCCACCTTAATCTATGTCTTTGTTATAAATGTAAATGTATTTAATTAGGTTTTATAAAGACCAATATATAAAATTGTGGTCATGACAAGATATTGTAGATTTTTACCTCTTCTCCTTTACATTTTATAATAAGGTTCGATTTTAAAATATGTTATTATTATCTTCCTAGACTTAGCGTCTTGTGTATGTTAAACGTGTCCATGCACATGATCTATATACTTTCAGATATTCAAGTCAAGAACCAACACTTATGGACTTTGTTATTCACTTTACAAATGCCCTGGACATGGCATATAGAAACATATCTATCACTTAGGGACTTTGTTTAATTCTTTGCATTTTGTATATACAATTGTTGGTTTAATGTTTAATGTTAATGTTTATTCATTTTGTATATTTATCTTTGCTTAACTCCACCATTCATTATTAATACAAAATATTTGTAACCCTCCTCCCTTCATTCATTGTTCAATATTTTTGAGTGGAAAATGTGTTACAGTTTCAAATGTCCAAATTAGCATGTTTCAAGTATGAGGTCAATTTACAGGGTTATGATTATCTTTCTTTACAATACTAATGATTTTATGTTTATTAGCTTTAACGAGTTGTTCTCCTTATTCTTGTAGACTCATAGGGAGTATTTTCCCTAGGGATTTTGAGACTTGTTTGTGGTTCAATCGTCGACATTGAATGTGGTTCTATGATACTCAGCTCTCATGCATGTTTAATTAATCCTATTACAAAGATTATTTCTCCTCGTCCCTTTTCTTTAGGTGAACTATGATGTATAAATAATTATATTTTTTATTTCTCTATACATGGTTCTTTGTGGTCAACTAAAAAAGGGTTTTAAACTTAACCCCTATTTTGTCTGGTGTACAACTTCACATGTGAATTCATATGATAACTTCAACCCTTTCCTTAGCCAAAATCTCTCTTGAAAGAGGTCTTCTCTTGAAAGAGGTCCACTCTCCAACTGGTAAGTTAATATTCTCTTAAATAAATGCAATTTCTCAATTTATATTATCTCTTGGTCAATTTACAAGTTGGGGTTTATTAGTTAAAACCCTATACATAACATTTTGGTTCTATTCAATTTGGAATAAAGCTTTAGCTTTAATATTTGGTCTCATCCACTTATGAATAGACCAAGCAATAATTAGCTTTAATTTTACAGTACTTATTAAACTTACAAGGTAATAACCCTACTCAAATATGTTATTTTTATTCCTCTCTGATTTTTTTTTATTAAGTTTCTATGTCATTTTCAGGTAACGCATTTGGGGTTTCTAGTTAAAATATTTTCTCAAGAATAAATTATTCTTCCAAGTTTCTTTGGTTTCTTCTTCAGAATTATTTTCTTTCATTAAGCTACATCTTATATTATGTTTTTATTGGAATTCCCAGGTATGGTAAAATTGGTGTTTATCTTTCGAGTGCTTCTTTTATAAGCTTGAACATGCGACCTCTCAATTCTTAATGTGCTTGATCTCCTTCCTATATAGGTCGGAAGACTCGCACCCCCTGGTCACTTCTTTTGTAAAAATTCCCAGGTATGCTAAAATTGGTGTTTATCTTTCGAGTGCTTCTTCTATAAGCTTGAACATGCGACCTCTCAATTCTTAATGTGCGTGATCTCCTTCCTATATAGGTCGGAAGACTCGCACCCCCTGGTCACTTCTTTTGTAAAAATTGATTCTATTGTCACATACTAAGACATGGAAACTACTGGATTATTTTACTTGAGGGGGCCTTATTGTTAATGAAAATTTTTACCATGTTTAATTTGTTAAATGACTAAGGCTGAAAGCCTTCAATCAAGATATTGTTCCATTTGTAATATAATATGGATCTATTCAACCTTATAAATTAAAATCTTCTTCTCATGATTTGTATTTTATACCGAGTTTTGGTTATTAATTCCAAATGGATATAAACTATAACTTTCTTGTTATTTAGATGCTTTAAGTAGAAATCTCATTAATTATTCATACTCATATATTGTAATAGAATTTCTTGGATATTCATTATAGAGTATTTATACCATTGTTGGTTCTTCCCTTTTAATTTAAGCCATAAAATTTGGTTATATTCTTTATTTATGCACTCTCTATTTGTATAGTAGGTTTTTCTTAAGTTCACTAGTTAAAGTTTCTTATTATTCTTTAAATCCCATCCTATACTTTTAAGGATTAAATTCTGACTTAAAGCTACCACTCAGATTCTCCTTATTTATTATTGTGTTAGACTATTCTCAACAATAACTTTGATTTTTCAATTATGTTGTGGTTATACTCTTGTTTAACTAAGCTTGTTCATGAAAAGAAGAATGCTACTAGCATACACTTACTCTAACTGTATTATATTCCATTTTCATTACACTGGTCTTTTTTTTAAACATGTTTACTATTATACTAAACTTTGAGTTGAATTATGGTCTATGCATTGAATGGTAAAAGTTTGTTCACATACTACTTTAGAAGATAACTCCACAATAAACAAAATATTAATTATGTTCATATTTAAATATGTATCATGATTTCACTATTCTAAATATACGAATACCTGAAACATATTTAATGCTCAAAGAAGAAAATTATACTCTTTCTTTTTGTTTGCATGTATACTTAGAAAAATTTCATCTACATAGTACTAGAAAATATAAAAGTATTTAGCAAATTACAATTATTATAAACACAAGTTAATCATGGTACCAACTTGTCAATCTATTTTGGAAAATAATATTGGAGCTACTAGTCTCCACCCAACCTTGATTTTTTCTCTTGAAAGGGTCCCCCTCCAACTTCAATGGACTACAAGTCAACTAATATTTTATTCTTTCTTTCTGTCACTATACTTTTCACCTCAATTCCACACTTCGTCAGTCTTATGTTAGTATAGGACAAGAAAAAATAGCATTTTCCCAATTATTTTGGTAGTTAGTAATTACCTTGTCCTTTTTCACCAGGTGGCAGGTAGTTACTTGGCTCATTACTGAGCCCCACTCGCCCCAGCCTCCTAAGATAGTGTCATGTCTTACTGGGAGAGTTATTGATCAATAATTTTTCATAATTTAATAAGCTAAACCTCATATTAGATGCCTAGGCATTACATCATCAAGGATAATTAAATTCAACCATTAACATGCAACTCATATGGTTTCTCTTTAGCCATTTCCATCCTTAGAATTATTTTCCAAATTTTTATTAATAACTTAAAAAAACAACTTTACATAAGGTAACCATCAATAATATAATATTCATAAACCAGTCCCAATTAAGGCTTAAAGTTAGAACATCAAACACAATTGACATATACAATATTCACAATTAAACATTAAGTCAAGGGATATCACAACCTCCCCCACTTGAGTTTGACATCGTCTCGATGTTTGCTCTAGATTTCACCCTAGTTTTTCATAATAAGGATTGATATCCTTCTTTAAAATCATTTTCTAATTCCCAAGTTTCTTCTTTTGGGCTAAAGTGTTTCCACTAAACTTTGACTTCATCTATAACTCTATTCTAGAGCATGAATTCCCACTGGTCTAGTATGCGTACATGTTATTTTGGGAACTCTCCCTCTGGTTCTACCTGTAAAACATTCCAGTCAATTATGTGAGTTGGATCATGTACATATTTCTTTAAAAAAGACACATGAAACACATCAATTAGGCATATCCTTTGCTAACACTTCAAAGGGTCCATAATATTTTGGTGACAGCTTAGAACAACTACCAATTATAAGGGTACTCTTCTTAGGTTTCACTTTCAGATAAACGTGTTCACCAACATTAAATTATTTGTCGAATCTCTTTAATTTTCGTAACTCCTTTTTATCCTAAGTTGTTTTTAAATTCAGTTTCATTTTCTTAACGATTTCTTCCATCTCCTTCAGCATATTTGGTCCTAAAACCAACCTATATTCAGGATGATCCCAAGTTAAAGGCACTTTACATTGTCACCCATACATTACCTCAAAAGGACTCATCTTTAGTGAAGTTTGATAACCATTACTGTAGGCAAATTAAGCAAAATGCAGATAATATTCCCACTTAGTGGGCCTATCCATAACATACATTTGCAGCATGTCCTCTAGAATTTGATTGTTTCTTTTTGTTTGATCATCATTCTAAGGATGATAAATTGTTCTAAATTTCAGTTTTGTGCCCATGCTTTCAAAAAGATCCTTCCAAAACTTAGAGGTAAATTTCGCATCTCAATCTGAGATTACAGTTTTAGGCATACCATGTAATGTGAAGATTTCCTTCATGAATATATTTGCTATATTGATGGCTTTGAAAGTAGATTTTACAAGTATAAAATGTGTCGCCTTACTAATTTTGTCTACCACAACCATTATAGATTCATGTTGTCTCCCTGTTTTTGGTAAACCGGTGATAAAATCCATGGATATTACCTCTCATTTCCATTCTAGAATGGGTAGGGGTTGTAATAGTCCAGCAGAATGTTGATGGGAAACTTTAACCTATTGAAATTCTAAACATTTTTCTACATATTATTTTGTTTTTTACTTCATATTAGGAAAATAAAATTCCTTTATCAACATGGTTATTAGCTTTTCATAGCTAGGATGTCTAGTTTTAGGATTTTTATGCAACTCATCAAGGATAAACAATATTAGTTTTGATCATTGGTTGTTGGAAATAATACGGAGGGGGGGGGGGTGAATCAGTATTATCAAATCAATATAGCTTTTTCATTTCAATATTAAGATTCATATACGCTACTTTAGTTAAGGAAAACCATGTGTATACGCAACTGTGTGTAGTGCAATGAGCGTATATCTAGTAAACTTATGATTCAATTAGTTGATCCTTAATGAGTGCATCAGAACATTATTAGCCACATGAACAGTAAACAGGAGTAGTAGAACAGAACAAATCATCACACACAAGAAGCACACATGAACACCATGATATAAAGTGGAAACCCAATGTGGGAGAAAACCGCCTGCTACAATTCGTCTCTATGTTCTTTTAATTAGAAACTTATTTTTACAATGGTTATGTACTGGTGCAGTCTTATACCAGTACGCAGGATTCTACCTGCAGAAGGCTACAACCTTCTCTTGTTCTCCAGACTCTCCTGGAAGGGAGCTTCAACCCCCTTAACTCTTGTACTAGCTGATGTACTAGTACGTAGGTGCTGGCCTACAGAAGGCTACAACCTTCTCTTTTCTTCCAGGGACCACGTTTCATAATTTTTCAGACTGGATCCATACATACAAAATAATCACCATTGCAATACAATCATCAACTATACCTCCATCATCAATCTCTGAATTTCCCAATACTGAATCACTGAAACCCTATCATCTAAATATAGTTACCAGAACACATACCAGAGCCCAGAACTCTGCAACAACCACTAGAACCAACAACATCCTGAAACATCAAATCTCATAATATATACGCTACTTGACTATGTCAAACCGACGTGTATACGCTCTTTCACCAGAGAGAACCCACGTACAGATCTAAAGATAATTACTTATACCTTCGCTGCAATTTCCAACTTCAGATATACCCAGACAATAAGATATAAAGGATAAAACATGTGTCAGTACTAAGATCTACACATGATCATACCATACAACGATAATACATTTTAGTCTTCAAGATCCCGGACCATCAACCTTTATCAACCGCATAGAAGCCTCCTTGATTCAGATTTAGCCAAGCATTTCAAACCCATAATCAGTATACTAGATCTCACTCTTCACCAGATAGTCACCCACACACTTACATCCTTGGCCTAATGATCTTCTCCTTATATAGGTTTAGGCTTCTCTCAATACCATGGTCCAAAACCATGTAGAACCAATACCTTGGACCCAATACCTGGGGTCAACATTTCGGACCAAACACCACAGACCAATACCAAAATACCATGGACCAAATACCACAAACCAAAACCTAGTTTTCCAACATGTATATGCAGTTCCTTCTGTGAACCTGTGTGTGTACGCATACGCACCTTTTTTTCTTCTCACCCGCGTCTCTACGCACTTTCATCAATGTTAACCTGCATATATCTCTCTCTTGACCTGATGTACTAAGATCTGTCCTTTGATTGAGTTGCCACCAAGGACAACACCTGTATCATACCTATAAGCGAGTTTCCATCATGGACAACACCTGTATCATAATGCCAACAATCTCCCCCTTTAGACTTGATGGCAAACACCACACCAAGTTACTCTCCCCCTTTAACATCAAGGGCAAAGGGTAGACTAATAAGTTCTTTCCCTCTGTTGTCCATAACCTGTTGAAATCTCTGACTGAGCTCCTCCTTTGTATATGCTAGGATGTACCGATCCGTCCATGCTCCCCCTAAGCACATGCAAGGTATGCAAAAGCATAACATGACTCTATAAATCAATCTCCCAACCAAGTGGGAATATACCATTTTTAGACTCATCCACCCAACCAAGTGGGGATATACCAAATGTTTATACATGAATCAACAACAAGAACCATTACATCATCCATCCCATGCATAGTGGGGTAACAAAATACATCATATGAACTCACAAAGACCAAGGACCTAAACATGACCATGATAGTTATCAACAACTATCATACACCATATGATCTACACCATAAGCATCATACCTGCAATCCATTCTCTTGGTCAATCAACAATCAGTAGCAAGATGTGTCAATAAGCATCATCACCAAGGACTTCTAACCATAATGCCAATAATGCATTATTCAAAGAATATGCTCCCCCTGAACCTGTGCCAACCATCATATACTACGACCAAACCATTTCCTGAGTCTGTTATGCTGCTTTTCTTTAGAACTCCATATACGCGACTATGCAGCTTATGATTCACGTATATACGTGACTTATATTTATTATATCAATGTATGCAAGATGGAATACTGAAGGTCTACACTTTCAGTTTCCCCTGTGTCTGTTATGTCAGCTAACTGAGTTATGTCACATCTTTCTGTCTCTAATTCTGTCTTCTTCAATACCTAGAATTGTGATGATGTATAATCCTCTTGCTTTGGAGTTTGAATTTTTCTCCTGCATTCCCTTTCTTTATGTCCAAACTTGTTACATGCATAACATCTTGCATGTTTCGTGTTCCTTCTATTGCAATCAATTGCTTTGTGGCCAAACATATTGCAAGCAAAACAATATCCTTTGAAGTACCTGGAATGTGATGATCTTGTGTGACGGTCTTGAACCATTCTACTTCTGCATCTGGCTACAACATGTCCAAGATTATGACATACATAACATTCAACATTATTCAATGAAATAATCGTCTATTACTTCCACAGTTAGGAGTAAAGGATTTTCTTTGAGGAATTTCTTTCCTTGGCTGTTGATGAGGTTGTCCTCTCATCTCCTTGTTGAGAATTTTAGAATTCTCATTAGAGTTCCTTGCCTCACCTTGTGAGCTAGATTCACCTTCCACAGATTCATAAAATCCAAGACTAGTTTTGATAGTAGGGGATCTTTGACTACCAAGAATGTCATCCAAAATATTAGTACTATCTTGAAATCGTAACAGTTTATCCTTTTCTTCTAATTTGCTTTTTAAGATGTTTACCTCAACCTAATGTTGTTCTTCCTTTTCCAGATACTACTTCCTTATGTTTTCTTCAACTTTTCTTCCTTCTTCTACTTGTTGCCTTAATTTGATCACTTCATGTTCTTGTTCTTCAAGAGCTTATTCATTTTGCTTCTTTGATTCTTTAAGATCTTATTTTAGAGAGAGGATATTTGATTCAAGTATCTGAATTGTTATGCTTTGATCTTTTACTATATCTTGCAATTGCTCCCTTACTCTGGTTACTGACTCCAATTGTTCTTTTAATTTGGTAACTTCTTCTGGTTCTACATCCTTATTTTCATGCCATGAGAAGTCTAATGTCGTCATCACTATTGGATGAGTCACTACTTTTATCATGGGTATAATAACTTCTATTACCTTCTTCATACATCTTTCCTTTGTTATGAGGGCATGTAGCGGTGTAGTGACCAACTCTACCACATGAAAAGCATTTGAAAGGTAGCTTATCTTTGAACCTTCCGGATCCCCGTTCAAGATTATTGAAAAAATTTACCTCATCTTCTCCTTCTGAAATGTATCCTGATTCATTCACTGACACTTCGAATGTGGCTTCTCTCATATCTGATGGTCCTCCTTTTCTCATCTCAAAAGCAGTTAAGATTCCGTGAAGCTGCATCATAGTGATTTTCTACAGATCCTTCTTTTTTTCTATGGCAGAAACTTTGGAATCAAATTTAGCAGACAGGGATCTTAAAACCTTTTCAACTAAGAAAACTTCCTTAAATTCTTCACCCAGATTCCTCATACAATTGACAATCTCATCTATATGCAGGAAGTAATTAGCTATGCTTTCATTACTATGCATCTTAAGATTTTCATACCATATTATGAGAGTTTGAATCTTTGCTCATTTTACCTGTTCATCTCCTTCGTAGCTTAGAATGATTTTGTCCCATGTTTCTTTGGCTGATTTGAATTGCATGACCTTGACAAATTCTGATTGTGACAAACTTCCCAATAAAACAGTAACCACTTTGGCATTGAGTTCATATTGCTTTCTCTCTACTGTATCTGTAGGAATTGCTGATGGATATGTGTATCCTCCTTCCACGATTCCCCAAACATCCGTTCCAAGAAACTGTAGATATGTTGTGGTTCTTATCTTCCAGTAGACAAAGTTGCTCCCATCAAAGATTGGTGGCTTGATGGATGCCTCTCTTTCTTGATTACCCATTTTGATGGATCTTTCATTCAAGCGATCAAGCTTCTTCTAAAGGACCTGCTATGATACCAATTGTTGGAAATAATACGGAGAGGGGGGGGGGGTGAATTAGTATTATCAAATCAATATAACTTTTTCATTTCAATATTAAGATTCATATACGCTACTTTAGTTAAGGAAAACCATGTGTATATGCAACTATGTGTAGTGCAATAAGCATATATCTAGTAAACTTATGATTCAGTTAGTTGATCCTTAATGAGTGCATCAGAACATTATTAGCCATATGAACAGTAAACAAGAGCAGTGAAATAGAACAAATCATCACACACAAGAAGCACACATGAACACCATGATATAGGGTGGAAACCCAATGTGGGAGAAAGCCACCTGCTGCAATTTGTCTCTATCTTCTTTTAATTAGAAACTTCTTTTTACAATGGTTATGTACTGGTGCAGTATTATACCAGTACGCAGGCTTCTACCTGCAGAAGGATACAACCTTCTCTCGTTCTCCAGACTCTCCTGGAAGGGAGCTTCAACCCCCATAGCTCTTGTACTAGCTGATGTACTAGTATGTAGGTGCTAGCCTAGAGAAGGCTACAACCTTCTTTTTTCTTCCAGGGACCACGTTTCATAAATTTTCAGACTGGATCCATAAATACAAAATAATCACCACTGCAATACAATCATCAACTATACTTGCATCATCAATATCTGAATTGCCCAATATTGAATCACTGAAACCCTGTCATCTAAACATAGTTACTAGAACACATACAAGAGCCCAGAACTCTGCAACAACCACTAGAACCAACAACAACCTGAAACATCAAATCTCATAATATATACGCTACTCGACTCTGTCAAACCGACGTGTATACGCTCTTTCACCAGAGAGAACCCGCGTACAGATCTAAAGATAATTACTTATATCTTCGCTACAATTTCCAACTTCAGATATACCCAGACAATAAGATATAAAGGATAAAACATGCATCAATACTCAGATCTACTCATGATGAGACCATATAATGATAATACATTTTAGTCTTCAAGATCCCGAACCATCAACCTTTATCAACCACATAGAAGCCTCCTTGATTCAGATTGAGCCAAGCATTTCAAACCCATAATCAATATACTAGATCTAACTCTTCATCAAATAGTCACCCACACACTTACATCCTTGGCCTAATGATCTTCTCCTTATATAGGTTTAGGCTTCTCTCAATACCATGGTCCAAAACCATGTAGATCAATACCTTGGACCCAATACCTGGGGTCAACATTTTGGACCAAATACCACAGACCAATACCAAAATACCATGGACTAAATACCACGGACCAATACCAAAATACCATGGACCAAATACCACGGACCAAAACTTAGTTTTCCAACGTGCACGTGCATTTCCTTCTGTGGACCTGCGTGTGTGTGCATACGCGCCTTTTGTTCTTCTCACCTGCGTGTATACACACTTTCATAAATGTTAACCTGTGTATATCTCTCTCTTGACCTGCTGTACTAAGATATGTCCTCTGATTGAGTTTCCACCAAGGACAACACCTGTGTCATACCTCTGAGCGAGTTGCCATCAAGGACAACACCTGTATCATAATGCCAACATTGGTTATATAAATTATGTCTCTATACATCAATAAATCCTCTTCACTAACTAAAAAGCTTTCTCTTCCTCATCTTGAGAGTCTTTGAATTTTCTCCTTGATTTTAACACATTCTTTATCATGATCTACAATTTCCCTCAGTTTTTTAGTCAAATTTGTTTTCCAACTACTTGCAAAAATAACATAAATTCGATTCATTTTTCTGCTAAGTGAATCTGTTATTTTGTTTTCTTTTCCTTTAATATTTATTATTTTTAAATCATACTCACTAAGGAATGCCAACCATCAAGCTTGTCTAACATTTAATTTTGGCTGATCAAACAGATATGTAAGACTGACATTATCAGTTTTTAACTGGAATCTCATCCATAGAAGATAGTGCCTCCGCACTTTTAAGGCATGGATAATAGTGACTCGTTCTAAAATCATGGGTATCATAATTCTTCCCATGGTCTTTAATCTTTCAAGATTCATAGATTACCACATGATCTTCTTGCATTAATAGTCCCCCCAAACCTTCTTTACAAGCATCAATACAGACTACAAAGTCTCTTTTAGGGTTAGCTAGTTTTAAGATTGTAGTAATCAATAATTGCTTCAGTTTCTCAAAGTTGTCATGGCATTTTTGATTCCAATCAAATTTAGTTTCCTGCTTCTATAAATAAGTGATTGGGTAAGCTAATTTGGAAAAACCCTCTATGAGCCTCCTATAATAACTTGTGATTCCCATGAAAGACTCGATATATACCACATCCTTAGGCACTAGCCATTCCATAATGGTCTTCATCTTCTCTAGATCTATAGCAATCCCTTCTTCAGATATAACATGCCCTAAATAATGAATCTATTTTTGTTAAAATGCACATTTTCTAAACTTGGCATATAGTTAATTTTCTCTATGTGTTTAGAGAACCATTTGAAAATGTTGGTTCTTGTTCCTCCTTATTATTTGAATATAACAAGATGTCATCAATAAATACAATGACAAATTTGTCTAGATAGGGCCTAAGTACACTATTCATCAGACACATAAAAGTGGTTGGTGCATTAGTGAGTCTGAAAGGAAGTATGATGGACTCACAATGCCCAGACCGTGCCCTAAAAGTTTTCTTATGAATGTCTTCTTATTTGATCCTAATTTGATGATATCATGTTCTTAAGTCAATCTTTGAGAAGATAGTAGCTCCTTTGATCTAATCAAACAGATCATCAACCTTGGGTAATAGATACTTGTTCTTGATTTTCATTTTGTTGAGTTTTCGATATTCTATGCAAAGTCTAAGTGTTCCATCTTTATTTTTTACAAATAAGACTGGTGCACCTCAAGGTGGCACACTAGGTCTTATATATTTCTTGTCTAACTACTCTTTTAGCTGTATCTTTAATTCCATTAAATTTTGAATACCCATTTTATATGTAGCTTTAGATGTTGGTATTTCTCCAAGGATAAGATCTATAGTAAAATCTATGTCCCTTTGTGGAGGTAGTCCTAGGATTTCCTCAGGAAATACATCGTTATATGTTTCTAGAATGGGACAATCAATTCTGGTTGTAGTTAAAATGATCTTTAATATGAATTGCATACAAATACATCCCATTCGAGCGCATTCCTTTAACTGTAATACATATATTTTCCTCACTGAAATGACTCTTGGAACCTCTTTTACTATACAAGTCTCCCTTTCATCATTGGCACATGTGAATATTTTTCCAAACAGTTCAAGATTGCCATGTGTTGTTATAGCCAATCCATGCCAATAAGGACATCATATGATCCCAAATACAGAATATTCAAATTTAGTTTAGCATTCAATCCATTTAAATCTATTGGACAATCTTTACTTGTCTCAGTAACCATTCTTTTGGTTCCTATATCTAATTGCACTAATTAAGGTTTAGTTTGTGTTTCCTTTGTAAGACCAATTTTTTCAATCACGAAAGGAGAAATATAACTTAAAGTAGAGCTAAAATCAATTGTCACAGTTACAATCTTTCCAAATATTTTACCTTGGATCTTCACCATGGTGGATTGATGGTCAGTATGTCTATCATTCTATGTTGCACTAATCCTTGGAATATTATGAGCATAATAATTTACTATAAATTCCTCCTGAATGTTATGCATTGTTGCTTTCCTATTGAAAGAATTTTTTGAACAATCCCTACACATGATTTTCATTACAACCCCAATACTTGATTGGAAACCTAGTTGATTCACCAATGTTTCGTTCCATATTCCTATTACTTGCCAACTTCTTTTATTCATGTTCTTCTGTTGATTCACATTCCTAATATAATTTCCCCTTGAAAACTTTTAAAAGTATTGGAAAATGTAGGTTTCTTAAATCGTTTCTCATTAGCATTGAATTTTTAATTCTTCTTTGCTACCCAACTCTTAGAATTATCACTTTTCTGTTTATTTTGATTGTAGCACAATTTTGATTTTCTTATTGCTTCATCCATTATTTTTAGATGATCAAATTCAATCCTCTCCTTATAGGAAAAAGGTAAACAATTGATAAAACTTTGAATTTTTTCCTTTTCTTCTTTAAGATACAACACATACCACAACAAGCTCATAAATTTATTCACAAAATCATCCATTTTCAATTGATTCCCAGTCTTAACTCATGGAATTCCCTATATTTCTCATCATAGTACTTCTTTTTTAAATACTTCTTCTTGAATAATTTCTATGTCGAGTTTTTGCCTCTAATTTTATTTATTGTTTTTTTTTCTTCCCACCACAAAGTTGTTTTTCTAGTTAACTGATATGTAGCTAGTCTACCTTCAAGTTACTACGGTAATTATAGACCTCAAAATATTTTGACATATTCAGAAGCTATGCTTTTTCCCCTTCTTTAGATTCTTTGTCAATGTTCAGAGGTCTGATCCTTTTAAATTCACCCTGTAATTGGGCTACAAACCTTTTCTTCTTAGACACAGAAGAACTACTGTATTTTTCTATTTCATCACTAAAATTAGGTGTTTGACTCTCACTAGAAGTTATAGGTTCAGTTTTGTCTAGAGACTCACTTCTAAATCTTTTCTTATGACTTCTTCTAGATTTCATGGTGTCTTTATTTTCTTCTAACCTCTTAAGTATGTACCCATTTATATCTTCATGTTCATCTCTTGCCTTAGATAGTTTCTCCTTATTAGATTTTACACTATCTAAATCCTTTTTTAGACTACCGACTACTTGCAAAATCTCAGATTCATGGCTATCTTGATTTCCAGTTTCTTCCCTCGTCATTCCCTGCTCATAATCGTTTTGTCTACCCCCTTCAGGTGATCCTACAAAATAATTTATATTATTATCTTCAATCATTCTTCAGTTTTCTTTATGTACGTTACACAAATAATAATATTTTAGTTAGGACCCATAAAGGCCCAACGTTGTAACCTACAACTTTAATACCACATGTAATATACCTTTCTAAACAAAACTAAAAAAAATAATTAACTTAGTTACAATACTTATACAATATCCTCTTTGTCTATACTTTAATAAGTTGCCACAATTTTTTAATCATTATCCACTATTATTTTACAGTACATGGTTGTAATTCAAACCTTAACTTTTAAACAGGGTTTTCCTCATTCTATTTCACTTTTGTTTTCATTTATTCCTATCCCTTTCCAATATTCTTTTTAATTAATGAAGTTACTAGTGACATATTAAATTACTTTTATTATCAGACTCGTTATAGAGTCTTCTAATCCACCTTAATATATGTCTTTATTATGAATGTAGATGTATTTAATTAGGCTTAGATATTTCTTAAATTCCTTATTATAATTATTATAAAGACCAATCCTATATATATATATACATATATAAACAATTGTGGTCATGACACTACACTATGGGTTTTTACCTCTTCTCCTTTACATTCTATACTTAAGGTCGGTTTTGAAAAATGTTACTACTATCTTCCTAGACTTTTGGGTATTTTGTATGTAAATGTGTCCATACACATGGTTTATATACTTTCAAATATTTAGGTCAAGGCATATAGAAACATATATATCGCAACTTATGTTTAATTCTTTGCATGTTTTATATTAAATTGTTGGTTTAATGTTTATGGCCACATATATATTTAACCCTTCTATGATTTTGAAGTGGCAGTCAAAGGAACTCGTGGCGTGGTCCCATTGTATTTGTGGCACAATTTCCTTAATCCACGACGATGGTCCCACATGCCTTTACGTGGTGCAACATAGAAATATGTGAACCTTTGAACCAAAGGTTGCGATGAGATTTTGGTCAATCAATGGTATATGTTGTTAGGGTTCTGTTTTGGTTGTAATGACCTTGCTTTCGATACTTCATTTGCCATTATTTCCTGTTGGGTTTGCAGAATTAGCAATGCTCTACTCTACTACCTGTCTTAAGTCCACCATTCACTGCTAATACAAAATAATTGTAACCCTATCCTCTCTTCCTACCTTATTCAATCTCTTTGAGTGGAAAATGTGTTACAGTTCCAAATGGTCGAATTGGCACGTTTCAAGTATGAGGTCAATTTACAAGGTTACGATTATCTTTCTTTACAATACTAATGATTTTATGTTTATTAACTTTAACTAGTTGTTCTCCTTTTTCTTGCACACTCATAGGGAGTATTTTCCTTTGGGATGTCGAAACTTGCCCATGGTTCAATCATGGACATTGAACAAATTTCTCTGATACTCAGTTCTCATACTTGTTTAATCTCGTTACAAAGATTATTTCTCCTCGCCCCTTTTCTTCGGGCAAATT